>JBBPBX010051314.1:12366-24627 GCA_038048925.1 Garcialebias charrua | reverse complement strand
GTGAACGTAGCCTCTGTTAGTGCCCCTAAATTATGGAACGCTCTGCACATTCGACATGCCCTCTCACTGTCCATTTTTAAAACCCGTTTGAAAACTCATCTCTATGGCCTTCAACCCAACTGAGACTTGATTTTACTTCATTTTTATTGGTATTGATTTTATCTGTTTAACTCGTCATTTCATTGCGTTTTAAATTGAGTTTTTAGTTCACTGTGTGCTTGGCTTTGTAGCTCTGTTTTTATGCTCTCTTTTATCTTTTATCTTTAACTGATGTTCAGCACTTTGTTTCAGCTGTGGCTGTGTTAAAGCGCTTCATAAATAAAGTTGATGATGATACTCATGCAAGCGCCGAAAAACTACTGACTGCAGTCACCTGAAGCATGCTCACATGCTTTTACTCCGATGCTAGGCGTTACCAAAAACCTCCACTCTCAGATTCAAAAAGCTTTGGTGTCAAAGAGAAACTGATCGTTACCGTAGTGTGTGCAAACTGTCGAAATAGGGCTGGGACATGTGATTTTATTCACGATAATACCAGTAAAAAAAAAAAACTTGCCCGGGAAAATAAATTATATCACGATATGCTAATTTCATGGTGTAAATACATTGGCCCTCATGCACGAACCGTTCGTACGCACAGATTTGTTCTTAAACTGTGCGTACGAGTGATTTAGGATCATTTGCGGCATTCAACAATGTTTTCGTATCCTACGATTTTTTTCAGATACGAACAAAATTTACGAGTGGTCCGGACCTGTCGTATATTTTAGGAGCGTCAGTCTGCTGTCATCCAGACGGAATTTCTCCACTAATAACTTCATATTTCGTTATTTAGAAAATATTTAGAGTTTAAAAAAGTCACGCACCACAATTGTTCTTGACAATAGGTTCTGTTTGAAGTCGAATTATAATTTTAAATGTAATAATGACTAACGGATTAAAGTATTTAAATTAAAATCAATTTGTTATCAATGCCGTTTTCTAACACTACAATATCAATATGAAGATCTCAAACTGAAACCAACTTAAATTATGAATTAATTTAAGTTTAATTTGTCTCGGTAACGCAGACTTCGGTAACGCAGACTTTACATTGACCTCCTCCTGTTGCAGTCATAGCTGTCAGATAGCTCAATCAGTAGAGCGTTGCGTCGCAGTGCCGAACCTTATGGGTTCGAGTCCCACATGGGACAACGTTTTTTTTTCTCCTTTTAATTCATTCCAGATTTAAAAAACACAAGAAAACTATTTACAATACAACAAGAAATGAAGCATAAAGTCTTTTTAATCTGGAATGAATAAATAATCTAAAGAAAGAAGGAAGAAAAAAAAAACAGTCATACCTCGTGGGACTCGAACCCACGAGGTCTCGATAAGCAGTGCAATGCTTTATCCAGTGTGCCACCACGTCATGTATATTTCAAGGTCCACATTTCTTATAAACAAACATTCTTTGGCTTTAGTTGGTCATTTACTCCCATGAGTGACGCTGCTAATAAGGACAGATTTTCTTTTCTTGACCTCAGAGAGCAGAACTTCAATCTCCGCACCGGTAGAGTTCTTCTTTTTTACTTTTCGCTGTCATTTTATGAACGAACACGTTTTGCCTCTGAGGCAGGAAACGTAGCCTTATATGGTGTTTTGAGGGGTGGGGATTATGTAAATAACCTCTCCGCGTGCACGCGCAGGTTGATAGAACAGGTGGGATTCATCATATTTGCGCAGCCATTTACACACTTTTCCTGTGGATAGAAGAGTTTGTTGAATCTGACGTGGCATGTTCGTACGAACGCTTCGTACGAACAAAAGTAGGAGAAATTTAGGATAAAAATACGAACATGTTCGTGCATGAGGGCCATTGTCCCACCATGCAGCAGATTACGCTCACGTGGGTCATGCAGTGATAAAGTTGTAAAGGCGAAGGCATGAACAGAGACATCTGAGCTGTGCACTGTTTTACAGCGGGGGCGTGGGGGTGGAAGGGATAGACGCATCTGAGCTGAGCGCTGTTTGTCCCGACAGTTTTCGAGCTGGTCAGTGTCAAGGTTTAGCATGAGGAAAGACATTGCTTTTAGCGTTTTAGCTAGCTCGCTGCTAACTTGGAGCTATGTCAGTGCCGACAGGGGTTGTGTGTGCACAGTTAGGTTTGGTAGACTGTGTGCTTGCTTCTGTTGACGCGGTGGGGCACCCCGCTTGTGTAATGGTAGGGGAAACACAGACATCGACCACTGATTTATGGTCAAGTTGGACCGCAGAGCCGTACCCGAGTTTGACTGTGAACTATATTAACAGATACTGGGAACGGTGCAGCTCAAACCCCGAGACCAGCTACTTCCTGAGGATTAGGAAACTGGCTGATGGCTGTTCTGATCAGCAGTCCTTTCAGGCAGTATTTCATTTGTTTTCAGCATGTGTCACAAGTTTTGGAAGTTATAGCTCATTTAAAGGCAACATATATTTCTTGTATTTACCATTTATGCTCAACAGATTTTAAGCTTTAATTGTATTTAGTTTATTTGGGAACTGCACCTGCACTTTGGTTTTTGTGGTGGATTTTGTTGTTCAATATTTTGTGCTGACTTTTTCTATCTAAATAACAGAAGGATCATTTTTATTTTTTTATTTTTACTCTTTGAGACTGAATACTTTACTTAAATAAAGTAATTTCAGTAAAATTAACCCTTGTTGTTTTTTAGTTTTTATATAATACTGCAAGGCAACATGTTAAGTTAATTTTGTCAAATGAATAACTATGATTTCTATTTTGTTTTGTTTTTTTGTTATATCACAAAATTTATTATCGTCAGAATGCTCTGAAATATTATATTTGAGCCATATCGCCCAGCCCACCCCTAAGCTGAAATGCTACGTTTTCACTCAAAAACAGCATTGTGTAAACTGGGCCTGATACAAACATTGTCTTATGTTGAAAAATGACAGTTGTAGCCATTGGAAATGATTCTCAGCTTCTTGGATTTTAGCCCAATATCTGAAAAAGAGTCTGATTCATTTTTATGTTGGCTGATATTGTAAATCCAAAACATTAAAAGCTTCTTAACCATTCTTAACCATCTTCTTAACCATTAACATTTTATTAATGAAGTCGAAGACACAAATTCAAAATGGCAGACTCACCCCAGCTGCATCGAGTCTCTCATCACCGTCCATCCGGATATATGGCCGTCCCTTCCTCAACTCTTCCTGTTGCCCGTTGCCAGACTGGTCGCGTCCCTCCACCTCCCCTTCTCCTCCCTGGGTTTCAGGATCCTTGGTTCTCCCCTGTTTTTCGTCCCGCCTGCGCCACCTGGGGCTGTCCTGCTCGCCTCCATCCTGGCCCTGCGTCTGTGTCCGTTCCTGCTTCCTGTTCCCTGCAACCCAGCCGGTCATGGCAGATGGCCGCTTGTCCTGATTGGTTCTGCTGGAGGTTTCTTCCTCACGAGGGAGTTTTTCCTTCTCGCTGTCGCTTCATGCTTGCTCAGGATGGGAGTTCTGCGCTGGGGTTTGTCTCAGGGTTAACCGGACCCAACGACCGATGGTTGAACGACGTACACGTACCGGTGGGCCATGTTGGATGACTACGATCCCCGACTCCGCCACCGGGTTCGGGTCCAGGGGGGTAGAAATCCATAATCTATCTCCCTATGCCGGACATTCAAGCCCTCAGCGGTCCGGCATGCATGCCCTCTGCCGGGGCCCGAGCGCCAAAGAAACCCTAATCAATAAAACCTTTTAATTGTATGTATTCTTCTCTCTCGTTGTGTGAGTCTCTCCAGGTTGAAATTTGATTTATCTAAAAAAAGCTAAGTCTGGTCTTCTGGACATTCAAAAAACAAAACAATGTTTACACTTTGAATGTCCAGAGGACCAGACTTAGCTTTTTTAGATTTTTCTACCTGGATTATTGAGCATGCGTCAGGGTAATTTAATTTATATTTAATTTATTTGATTTTATTGATTTATTGCCAAAGGATTGTATTAAACTTAATATTGCTCATTTTGAAACGTTTTAATTTGTTTTGCTGTTCAACCTAAAAACTATATAAAAAGAGAATTAAATTTGCAAAAGGTCCACATCTCTTAAGCCCACAGGCCAAAATGATAGCATCTTTAAACTGAAAATGTGGGCCGCACAAAATCACTCCAAGGGCCACAAATAGCCCCGGGCCACACGTCATTTTGTGTTGAATCGTGTTTACGAGCTGTAGCAACCATCTTGAATTGGATTGTCTCAATTTCCCAATGGCAATTTTTTAAAAAGATCTTGCTTGATCCTTTTGTGCTCAGAATGTGTGTTGAGGGTCAGTCTCAGTTACCACCACACCAAACGTTAGGTCATCACCAGGAAAACTGTATGATTTAAAGCCATTTTATGTTTTTTACGGTCAGTTGTCTGAAATGAGAAAATGAGCTGCAGATGTATTCAATTCATTACAATTAATCTAGTAGTGCATGTGCAATACTTTGCCCTTCTATATCATTTTAAAAATAATGAAAATGAGGATTTGAACGTCCCACAAAGAAAGGAGTCATAGCACAGCTAATTTTGAATTTAAAAGCAGGGATCAATAAATCTTACATTCTATTTTTCCCCCTCAAGGCATCCCCTAGCGCTGCATTCCTAAAAAGATGTTTACGCCGTGGCAAGATTACGCAGATAAATTTTAAATAACTGCTGAAGTCAATCTGCAGCAAAATTAAAAATGCAGCTGCCAACACTTTAACCGAGCAGCTCCATTGATTCTTCAACAAACTGTCAGATTAATTGGCTGCTCATACAGAAGCCTGTTAAACAGCTGCTTTGACATTTTGCATTTTCTTCGGTCGTTTTTCTTTTCCAGATATATTTGTCACATCGAGGAGGGAACCGTTTGCTAAATCTTGTCTTCTTGAACAGAACCACGCTAATTAACGTTCCTCATGACTTTGTGTACGGAGCAAAGCTGTTGAATTACATCAGCTGAAATAAATTTCATTCTTTACTGACATCAACAACTAACATATCAGTAAAGCATAATAAAAAATGTACAGTTGGGAAAATATATCACGCTAAAAACCAAGGGAAGCCTGGTTATTTATGTTCATTTACAAGAGAGTACATTTCAGAACATAATTTAAAATGTATTTTAATGGTTCGCTGTAAACTGATCTGTTTGAACAGGTTTGAGAACAAGAACGCCGTTTTCTCATTTTAGAATCATTCAATTATTAATAACCTGATAGAGGAAAATCTATTTAAAAAAAGACAATTTACTTGAATTAAAGGCTCTTTTTCTCAGAGTCTTTAGTGATCTGGAGTGTTCCCCGTGGTTTTCTCTTATGTTCTGAAACTTTCAATCGGGCTTGGATCGCAGCACCGTGGGGATGCAGCATCAGATTCCTGTGTGACAGATGCCTTTGAGTTAATGAACGTCTCTAAAGTACGACTTGACGTTTCTGTCTCGTCACTTTAAGCAAGACAGCATCTTACGAACTGCGCAGCAAATTTTATTTTTTGTATCCGTTTGGAAGCCGATTTAGCTCAAACTGAAAGTTACTGTGTCGCAAGATCAGTCCCTTATTAAGCTGTCATAGAAGCTGATGCAACAAGGAGGTATTTTTGCACTTTAGCTAGAATTACACTGCATCAGTAGTTGGAAATAAATGTTTAATAAAGTCCAAGTTTTAGGCTCAACACTAAACTCTATCACATGTAAGCAACTTTCTTTCTAGGAGGCTGTTTAGATTTAATTTGCCAAACGGCCACTAACTGAACTGAAATAGTGACTCCTGCCTCTGTCAAATACATCAACACATCATCTGCAAAACAGACAAAGGATTATTTTATTTCAATACGAAGCTAATATTGGTTGCACTTTTTTTTAAAGAATATTTCTTGAGGCAGATGTGTCAAGTATGTTGTTAGGGCTTTTGTTTTATGATAGTTTAATATAGTTGCTATACCATCTTAGCATATTAGGCATTCATTCAACCATTTTTTTATACAGGTTAGTCTCATTGAGCCTCGAGGCCTCATTTACAAGAGAGACCTGTTTTAAACAAAGAACACCGATGACAACAGTAGACAATCATCAAAGTCAAAGTCAAAGTCAACTTTATTATCAAAACTGCAATATATACAGGACATACACAGGATTGAAATTGCATTTCTCTCTCAGTCCCTCGGTGCAACAGTAACCATTTAAACACTAAACACTAAACAATTAATAAACAAGCATAAAATGAAATAATAAAAGTTTAGTACTGTCCTGAGTTTTTTTGCATAGTAGTTTTTCATAGTAGTATAAAAGTATAAAAAGTTTCACCAACACCAAAAACACCAACATTTAATAAACATAATCATAAAATGAAATAGAGTGTAATACTGTCCCGAAGTATAAAGTATAAAAAGTATATCTATAAAATAAATGAAGGTTCTGGCATTTGACATTTGTAAAGAGTGACAAAGCAGCATATGAGGTTAATGTACACAGTATATGTATGAGGTATTTGATATTGGTATAGAGATAAAGTGGCATTATGCAATAAGGCTAGTAAAAAGAATATATACTGTATATCAGCAGTAGTGTAGATATAAAAAGTCTAGATGTAAACAGTAGTAATAAATGTAAACAGTAGTAATAAATGTAAACAGTAAATGTAAACAGTAGTATGACTATAGGCAGTAATGTAATACAAACATTAGTGCAAATATGAGAAGTAGTGCAAACTGAATGAGCACATGACCGTGAGTTGAGTGAATGACCCGTATTGATGACACAGAGTCCAGTGTTAAAAACTTTGTGTTGTGTGGTAATGTGTGAAAGTTTTTTGTGATTAAGGCAGTACAAGGGGGAGGGAGGGCAGTGTTGGCAGAGTGTTAAGCATCCTGACTGCCTGATGAACAGAGCTGTCTCTCAGGGCCAGTTTACACGGCGCGTATTTTGAGTGTAACCGCTACTTTCTCTTTGCGACTTTGCTTATCGCCTACACGACGCTGCTGGCCCCCCTCGATGACACCGATACTTTTCTGACCCTGCTCTCAAGGTGGAAGTTTTTCGTAGACCCCCCGCTGATAATGTAAACATCTCCCGTGGAGCTTTTGTTATCAACCACATGCGCGCAGCCCGCACGCGCGGACAGTGACATTTCACGTGTCACGTTGCAAAATATAACAGTTTAACAATAATAAACAGTATTTATGTTGGCGTGGGAGATGTAAATTTATCTGAACTGTACAGTATCTATCTGGACTCGTTACATTTTTTAAACAGTGCGTAACGTGCTGTGAAAATGAAGACACAGGTTTATTTTTTATTTATTTATTTATTCAGCACCAAAGTTTAAACACAAACACTGAGAATTAAACTGAACACACTATTAAAACACGTGAACCGAACTGTAACTACGTTAATGAACTGGACTCTTGCTGTATTCATCTGGACCCATCAGAACCGCCGAACCATCAGCCTGTTGGAACGACAGCTTCTCCACCTGGCAGAAATAAATAAATAAATAAAAACTCCGTTGTTGTGTGATCAAAGTAAACACAAGCACACATTATATTAAGAATGTTGATTTACCTGCTGTAAGTCAGCTGTTTATCACGGCGTAAAGTCCGGTTCTGGTCCACAGTCCACTGAGCGGTTCTGGTCCACAGTCCACTCAGCGGTTCTGGTCCACAGGCTCAGTGCAGCTTGTTAGATGAAGCGGGTCCCACTGACTCAAATCTGTTGACTCTTATCCAAATTCCAGCTTTAACTTGTTGTTAACTTGTTGACAACAACTTGTAGTTAGCTGATTTTAGCCAGAGAGGAAAACAGACGAGGCAGCTGCTCTGTTTACCTCAGGCAGCGCATGCGCAGTAGTGAAGGTTCCAAAAATCACAGCGCCATCTAAAGGCCCAGCATGGTAACTACAGTGAAATCATGAGGACGGGGGGTGGAGGGGGAGAGAGTCGTATCCACAGAATTCGACAGTGTCAACGCAAAACTTTTCACCTAATTAACATACCCAAAAGTTGCGTTTCCCCCACACAGTGTCCGTGTAAACAGGGCCTCAGTCTGCTGGTTCGAGCCTGGAGACTCCTCAGTCTCCTCCCCGATGGCAACAGGCTGAAGCAGCTGTGTAGTGGGTGTGTGGGATCACCTGCCATGCAGAGGGCTTTCCGAGTGAGGCGGTTGCTGTGTAAGTCCTGTAGTGAGGGCAAGGAGGTGCCGACAATCTTCTCAGCTGCTCTCACTATACGCTGGAGGCTCTTTCGGCAGGATGCAGTACATGCACCATACCACACCGTGATGCAGCTGGTCAGGACACTTTCTATGGCGCCCCTGTAGAAGGTGCACATGATGGGGGTTGGAGCTCCAGCTCTTTTCAGCTTGCGGAGAAAGTAGAGGCGCTGGTGAGCCTTCTTGGCCAGTGATGCAGTGTTCCTGCTCCAGGACAGGTCCTCTGAGACGTGCACTCCCAGGAACTTGGTGCTGTCCACTCTCTCCACTGTGGTGTTGTTGATGGTCAGAGGGGCATGTTGGGCATCCCTCTTCCTGAAGTCCACAACAATCTCTTTTGTCTTCTCCACGTTGAGAGTGAGATTGTTGTGTCCGCACCACAAGGCCAGGCGGCTCACCTCGTCCCTGTAGTCCGTCTCATCGTTGTTGCTGATGAGACCCACCACTGTTGTGTCGTCCGCAAACTTGATGAAGTGGTTGGAGCTGTATGATGGTGTGCAGTCGTGTGTTAGCAGGGTGAATAGAAGGGGGCTCAGCACACATCCTTGTGGGGCTCCTGTATTCAATGTGATGGTGCTGGATGTGTTATTCCCGACCCGTACTGCCTGTGGTCTCCCGGTCAGGAAGTCTAGCAGCCAGTTACACATTGAGGTGTTCAGCCCCAGACTGTCCAGTTTAAGGATGAGCTGTTGGGGGATGATGGTGTTGAATGCCGAGCTGAAGTCAATGAACAGCATTCTAACATAAGAGTCTTTCGTGTCCAGATGTGTGAGAGCTGTGTGGAGGGCAGAGGAGATGGCATCGTCGGTTGAGCGATTAGACCGATATGCAAATTGGAAGGGATCCAGGGAGGCAGGGAGGACAGATTTGATGTTTTTCATGACTAGCCGTTCGAAGCACTTCATCAGGATGGGGGTGAGTGCTACCGGACGATAGTCATTGAGGCAGGAGGGCGTTGCCTTCTTTGGGACAGGTATGATGGTTGTGGCTTTGAAACAGGTGGGGACGATGGCCTGACTCAGCGAGATGTTAAAGATGTCTGTGAAGACCGCTGCGAGTTCCCCTGCACAGTCCTTCAGCACACGACCAGGTATGTTGTCAGGACCAGAAGCTTTCCGGGCGTTGATCTTGATGAATGATCGCTTTACGCTGTCTGAGGACAGCACCAGCACCTGGCCATCAGGAGAGGGGGGGAGTTTTTGTGCAGGTGTGCTGTTACATGCCTCAAACCGAGCAAAGAAGTCATTCAGTTCATTCAGCGTGGAGGTTGTGCTGTCACAGGTCTGGGGGGATGGTTTGTAGTTAGTGATGGTCTGTATTCCCTGCCACAGACTCCGTGTGTCCTTGCTGTCCTTGAAGCGGTGAGCTATTTTCCTGGAATACTGCTTCTTGGCCTTTCTGATGCCCCGGGCCAGATTGTTTCTGGCATCATAAAAAAGTGTATACATTGAAAAATAAATGGAAGAAAATATTGTTAAAAATATCTGTGTGCACTTCCTGCATGTGTGTGTGTGCTTCCTGCATGTGTGTGTGCACTTCCTGAATGTCTGTGTGTGCTTCCTGCATGTCTGTGTGTACTTTCTGTATGTCTGTGTGTGCTTTCTGTATGTCTGTGTGTACTTCCTGTATATCAGTGTGTGCTTCCTGTATGTCTGTGTGTACATAGACATTATATATAGGTAGACTGAGCATAGCCCGCTCCGGCGCAGGATTTAGGGCAGCCATCTTGGCGCTGTCACCCTCGTACTTTGCTGCATACAAACTAACAGAAAATGCCTTCGCACTGCTCGGCTTATTTGTGTTCAAATCGGAACACTATTGATGTCAGGGACCGGGCGATAACTTTTCACAGGTAAGATGAACATATTATTGTTAGTATTTTGTGAATGTAATATTACTGTACTGTATTTATGGAAAAGGGTAGCATGCCCTCTCCGGGTCGGGGAGGAGGTCCTGCCCCAAGTGGAGGAGTTTAAGTATCTCGGGGTCTTGTTCACGAATGAGGGAAAACTGGAGCGTGAGATCGATAGGCGGATAGGTGCAGCATCCGCAGTGAAGCGGGCGCTGTACCGGTCTGTCGTGGTGAAGAGAGAGCTGAGTCGAAAGGCAAAGCTCTCAATTTACCGATCGATCTACGTTCCCACCCTCATCTATGGTCATGAGCTTTGGGTTGTGACCGAAAGAACAAGATCTCGGATACAAGCGGCTGAAATGAGTTTTCTCCGCAGGGTGTCTGGACTCTCCCTTAGAGATAGGGTGAGAAGCTCAGTCATCCGGGAGGGACTCGGAGTAGAGCCGCTGCTTCTCCACATCGAGAGGAGCCAGTTGAGGTGGCTCGGGCATCTGGTTAGGATGCCTCCTGGACGCCTCCCTGGTGAGGTGTTCCGGGCATGTCCCACCGGGAGGAGACCCAGAGGAAGACCCAGGACACGCTGGAGGGACTATGTTTCTCGGCTGGCCTGGGAACGCCTTGGGATTCCCCCAGAGGAGCTGCTCCATGTGGCTGGGGAGAGGGAAGTCTGGGCCTCCCTACTTAGGCTGCTACCCCCGCGACCCGACCCCGGATAAGCGGACGAAAATGGATGGATGGATGGATGTATTTATGCCCACAGCAAAATGACAACAAATGTTCAGCCAACTGTGACTGTTAGCTGAGATTTGATGACAGGAATATGTTTCAAACAGACCTACTCACAATTTCAGTAGCTTTGGTTAATTATCATTAGCAACAAATAGTAATCAAATTTGGAGTTTTATGTTCTTTGAAATAAGATCAAAACCTGTGAGTGTAACGTTTTTCTGAATGCTCTGAAGGCAACAAGGCTCCTTAGTTTCAACTGTTCTGTTTGTCTTTTTATTTTTGCTTTGTTATAACAGTGATGTGCAGATCAGCCAGTACAAAATAACTTCAATGAACTCACTAAATCACAGTATATGAATACAATAACATGGACCTCATTCAGACAATGTTTTTGTGTACATACTCCCAGATATCACGTTCACTGCAAGTGATTCATCTGTTCTATGCAGTGAGTCAATTTTTATGATCTACAGTTTTGTTTCTGTTGGAATCGTCTTTTGTTTAGTGTGTTGCAGGTCCATAATGCTTATACAGTAAGTGGTAAGTACATTATTTCAAAGTATTAACTATAGGTAAGTGTGAGAAAGGTAGGTATTGCATGTGTTCTGGTTCAAGTTCATATTGGTGGTTTCTGAAAATACTGTTTAGTGCTTTGTAGCCACATCACTATGCTTTTCTGTGGTGCTTTTTTGAGATGTCTTGTTTAGCCATGTTCAGAGCAATAAAACTTTTTTCTTTTGCAGGTACCTCTCTGTCATTGGTTTTGTCATCAACATTGACACGTTATGCTGATGATTCCTGAACTGCTCCAAGTGCAGCGGTATGTCCTCACATACAGGTTCAGCCAAGATCACTTGGAGCTCCTATTTAATTCCATCAGAGCGTCAGGTAGTGTTGATGTCCTTTCAATTACAATAACTTCATAAAATATACTTTATGAATGTGCTTGTATGTTATGTCGTATGATTAACACATGTATTGTGTCCCTGTTTTCCATTCAAGGTGGCTGGAATAACAACCCATCATAGAGCCAGTTCCAGGCCATCTTCCGCCGGCTGATGGTTCGGTGTGGGGTTACACCCAGTGAGACTGACAATGTGGCAACACAAGACAACACCATGTCCCTGTCTGCAGTTGAAATGTCCTCTCCTGAGTCCAAGGAAGGGCATCCCTGTCCTTTTGCCAGCATTTCAGCTGTTCTGGATGATATATATATAGTATATATATATATATATATATATATATATATATATATATATATATATATATATATATATATATATATATATATATATATATATATATATATATATATATATATATATATATATATATTGTATATATATATATATATATATATATATATATATATATATATATATATATATATATATATATATATATATATATATATATATATATATATATATATATATATATATATATATATATATATATATATATATGTATATATAT
>JBBPBX010051313.1:0-10236 GCA_038048925.1 Garcialebias charrua | reverse complement strand
AAGATCTCTCCAGAGGGAATTAATATGAAATGAGTGTTTTTTATCTGAACTCTTTAGTCCCTATGCGAGCTGGCAGCTCACCGCCTTTACGTACTCCACCCATCCCTCTCTGTGTAATGTCGGCATCATTATGTACAAGATTTTTTTCATTACCAGTTAGGAATGTTTTTTGTCTCCAAACCCTATGTGTCTTTTTTTCCACTTTTTTGTCTGTCTAACAGATCTCACTTGTAAATGAGTCTTCGAGGCTCAATGTGACTTATCTGTTTAAATAAAGGTTGAATTAATGAAAATTTTGTATCAATCACATTTTCAACATTATATATTTTAGATCCTGAGTCTTCGGGTGTGACAGATTGAAATGTCCTCATGTTCTATGTCAATGTCCTTGTCCTATGAAAAAGACACTACAGTACTTGCTCCTCCAGAGTCTGTAGTTCTTCTTGTGATGCATCCTCTGTTGTGTTAGCACCAGCAACAACTTTTGCATATGACCGGTGCTTAACTTCAAGTAGTTATCACCAAGTTATCTTGTCTTGTGTTTTGTTCCAAATCATCAATTTTTTGTTCAAGTTCAGCTATTTTATTGTCTTTGTTACTTATTAGAATTTTCAGTTGTTTCACTTCCTCAGACTGTTTAAAGTTTAATGACTTTTTAATTTCCTCCATATCTTCCTAGCTTTTTTCCAGTGACTCTTGCCTTTTTTGTCTAGATTTATTCGGCATTACTCACTGTACTTCTGGCTTGGTGGTAGTAGTTCTTCGGTTTGTTAGCCGAAGGCCGAGGCCTGGTCACGAGGCTCACTAGCCTATTGATGGTAAATGGTAAATGGAGCTTAGTTATATAGCGCTTTCCAGCCCCCTATGTGGGGCCCCAAAGCGCTTTACAATACCAACCATCCACCCATTCATACACACATTCATACACCGGAAGCGGCAGACTGCCATGCAAGGTGCTTTCAAGTCCTACCAGGAGCAACACGGGGTTAAGTGTCTTGCCCAAGGACACGACGACACATGGTGTGGGCAACCGGGATTCGAACCGCCAACCTTCCGATCGAGGGACGACTGCCATTACCACTACGCCATGGCCGTCCACCATGGTAGCTGCGGCCCAGCAGCTACAGCACCCAGATCCGATGCTAGAAGACTGAATCTTGCAGTCTCAGCAGCCCGCATGATCAACGACAGCAGATCAGTTCCCAACAAGCACATAGATCTGATGGCAGCAGATTGGAACTCACGGCTTCGGCAGAGTAGGTCAAACGGCGGCAGATCGTTTCCCAGCTGTAGCCCTCAGAAATGACGGCAGCTGAGTGGGTCTGACGGCTTCTGTTGAAAAGTGGCTGACCAGGTCTCGGCGCTAGCTCACTGCTCCGATGATAGCAGCCAGGGTTCTTCAGCCCCAGCAGCTTGCAGGTCCAGGGGTGATAGACCGGGGCCCAGCCAGCGGCAACCCACAAATCCAAAGGCAGTAGTCCGGGACTTATAAAGCACCTTTCCATCTTGTCAAGACACACAAAGCTTTTTACAACCCAATCTGTGCCTCATTTACCCATTCAAACAAAACTCTACTAGATCTGTACAGGGACTAATCAGAACTTTATCACATTCATACACTGATGAGACACACATCAGAGGCAGTGAGGGGTTCAGTGTCTGGCTCAGAAACACTTCAGCATGTGACTGCTGGTGGAATCAAACCCCCAGCGCTCCCATTGGAGGACGACTGCTATAGCCTCTCAGCCATAGTTGCACCAGCTGAAGAGGATTATTATGGTCAGTGGTGTAGTCTACGTGATACTCGGGTATATGGAGTATACCCACTAGAAAAACTTAAGAATTTCAGTATACCCACTTAAAAGTGCCCAGTGATACATGACATATAATTAGGCACTATCATTAACATGCTAAACGCTTCTGTAACAATCTATCGGTACACAGAGCTTTGCTTTGATACAGTTTTATAAATTCTATAACATGTTTTTAATACAAAGCCAACTGTTTTACAAAGTTTGTTGTACATTTATTAAAGTATAAGCATCAGAGAAATTTGAAAATGTTCAATATGCTTAAAAATCTAAATACATTGACGATTACAGTACATTGTACTAACCAGTGTACAAAGGTTTCTAAGCATAGTATACCCACTACAAATATGTAGACTACACCACTGATTATGGTGTCCCAATTGAGTTTGTTGACTCATATAAATATCTGGGTATCCTGGTTGATTCGCATCTCTCTTTTAAACTCCATGTGGAAAACCTAGTAAAGAAACTGAAAGTTAAACTGGGTTTCTTTTTCAGAAACAGATCATGTCTAACACTGAATGTTAGGAAACACCTTGTATCTGTGACTTTCCTTCCCTCCATTGATTACGGTGACATTCTCTACATGAATGCTCCTACAAGCACCTGCAGATGTTGGATGTTGTCTATCATGGTGCATCCTGCAGATGTTGGATGTTGTCTATCATGGTGCATCCTGCAGATGTTGGATGTTGTCTATCATGGTGCATCCTGCAGATGTTGGATGTTGTCTATCATGGTGCATCCTGCAGATGTTGGATGTTGTCTATCATGGTGCATCCTGCAGATGTTGGATGTTGTCTATCATGGTGCATCCTGCAGATGTTGGATGTTGTCTATCATGGTGCATCCTGCAGATGTTGGATGTTGTCTATCATGGTGCATCCTGCAGATGTTGGATGTTGTCTATCATGGTGCATCCTGCAGATGTTGGATGTTGTCTATCATGGTGCATCCTGCAGATGTTGGATGTTGTCTATCATGGTGCATCCTGCAGATGTTGGATGTTGTCTATCATGGTGCATCCTGCAGATGTTGGATGTTGTCTATCATGGTGCATCCTGCAGATGTTGGATGTTGTCTATCATGGTGCATCCTGCAGATGTTGGATGTTGTCTATCATGGAGCATCCTGCAGATGTTGGATGTTGTCTATCATGGTGCATCCTGCAGATGTTGGATGTTGTCTATCATGGTGCATCCTGCAGATGTTGGATGTTGTCTATCATGGTGCATCCTGCAGATGTTGGATGTTGTCTATCATGGTGCATCCTGCAGATGTTGGATGTTGTCTATCATGGTGCATCCTGCAGATGTTGGATGTTGTCTATCATGGTGCATCCTGCAGATGTTGGATGTTGTCTATCATGGTGCATCCTGCAGATGTTGGATGTTGTCTATCATGGTGCATCCTGCAGATGTTGGATGTTGTCTATCATGGTGCATCCTGCAGATGTTGGATGTTGTCTATCATGGTGCATCCTGCAGATGTTGGATGTTGTCTATCATGGTGCATCCTGCAGATGTTGGATGTTGTCTATCATGGTGCATCCTGCAGATGTTGGATGTTGTCTATCATGGTGCATCCTGCAGATGTTGGATGTTGTCTATCATGGTGCATCCTGCAGATGTTGGATGTTGTCTATCATGGTGCATCCTGCAGATGTTGGATGTTGTCTATCATGGTGCATCCTGCAGATGTTGGATGTTGTCTATCATGGTGCATCCTGCAGATGTTGGATGTTGTCTATCATGGTGCATCCTGCAGATGTTGGATGTTGTCTATCATGGTGCATCCTGCAGATGTTGGATGTTGTCTATCATGGTGCACCCTGCAGATGTTGGATGTTGTCTATCATGGTGCATCCTGCAGATGTTGGATGTTGTCTATCATGGTGCATCCTGCAGATGTTGGATGTTGTCTATCATGGTGCATCCTGCAGATGTTGGATGTTGTCTATCATGGTGCATCCTGCAGATGTTGGATGTTGTCTATCATGGTGCATCCTGCAGATGTTGGATGTTGTCTATCATGGTGCATCCTGCAGATGTTGGATGTTGTCTATCATGGTGCATCCTGCAGATGTTGGATGTTGTCTATCATGGTGCACCCTGCAGATGTTGGATGTTGTCTATCATGGTGCACCCTGCAGATGTTGGATGTTGTCTATCATGGTGCACCCTGCAGATGTTGGATGTTGTCTATCATGGTGCACCCTGCAGATGTTGGATGTTGTCTATCATGGAGCATCCTGCAGATGTTGGATGTTGTCTATCATGGTGCATCCTGCAGATGTTGGATGTTGTCTATCATGGAGCATCCTGCAGATGTTGGATGTTGTCTATCATGGTGCATCCTGCAGATGTTGGATGTTGTCTATCATGGTGCATCCTGCAGATGTTGGATGTTGTCTATCATGGTGCATCCTGCAGATGTTGGATGTTGTCTATCATGGTGCACTAAGATTCATAACTGGTTGTGATTATCGTACCCACCACTGCACCCTGTATTCACTGGTTAACTGGACATCATTAACTTCACACAGACTCTTCCACTGGTACATTTTCATCTTTAAATCACTTCTTGGTCTGCTGCCTTCATACATCTCCTCCTACATGTCTTTGCGTGAGTGCAGCTACAGCGTGCGCTCTCAGGACATGATTACCTGCAGTGTTCCGTCAGTGAGGACTGAACTTGGAAAAAGGGCCTTCTCCTACTCCGCTCCTGTTTCATGGAATATCTTACAAAAAGATCTGAAGATCTCAGCCCTGACCTCTCTAAATGATTTTAAGAATCTGTTGGAATCCTGTCAAAAACCATTGCAGATCTGTTCCTGTTTTTGATTTTGTACATCTACCTTGTGGTGTTTTGCTAGTTTTGATACTTTGCATTTCACTTTCTATTTCTCTCCTATGTTTTTTTTTCTTTTTTTTCTGTTGTTTATTGTTTAAGGTATTTTTATCATTGCTGTTCATCATTCTTTAGTTTGTAGCAGGTCGCTTTCGTAAATGAGCCCTCGAGGCTCAATGAGATTTACCTGACTAAATAAAGGTTGAATGAATGAATTATTTATTATATGTAAATAGTTAATTTTTTTAGGCATTTATTTTGTACAGTTACAGCTGTTCATAAATGTGCCTGCGTGACAAGATTCAAATGGTTCAAATCCAGATCCAGAGGACTTTCTGGGTGGAGTTTGCATGTTCTCTTCATGCATGCATGGGTTTTCTCCGGGTTCTAAGGTTTCCTCCCACAGAACAAAAACATGCATGTTAGGCTGATTGGTGACTAAATCAGGGTTCACCATCCTTTTTGAGACTGAGAGCTGGGCTACTTGTTTGATACAAACAAATGTGCACGTCTCAACTTTAATTATAGTACATGTATTAATATTTTATCAGTTATGTATAGGGCTCAAAATAATGCATTACCCTTAAATATCCAAATGCATTTTGTTAAAAGACAAAGTTGTTATAATCTTAAGGGGACAGAGATGTTTGTAAAACCACAATTCAGAACTAGTTTGAACGTCCCAGTGGCTTTTAAACCCCAAAATACATTAAAGACTGGTTCATCCCAAAGATCCAGTCCCCCGACACAAACAGTAATATTGTGTATGTTGTTCAGTGTCAGGAGGGTGATCAGTCTTATATCGGGGAAACTAAACAGCCACTGGCCAAAAGGATGGACCAGCACAGAAGATCAACATCATCAGGTCAGGACTCTGTGGTCTACACTCATCTCCAGGTCAGAGGTCACTCTTTCAGGGATGAAGATGTTCACATCCTTGATAGAGAGGAACGATGGTTTGAGAGAGGAGTAAAGGAGGCCATCTTTGTGAAAAGAAACCGTCCATCATTAAACAGAGGTGGAGGCCTCCGGGTTCAACTGTCCCCCTCTTACAATGCTGTTATTGCTAGTATCACTCAGCCCTCTGTGAATAGCAAACAACCATCAGGGTGCTAACGATCCATCGTTAGGCTGATGGTCCTCCTTGATCATGTGAGCAGCTGGTTTTGGCTGTCATCAGCCAACTGGTTGATCCACTGTGAGAGGGTGCTATTTATAAGACTGAGCTGAACACAGCTTCTCAGACTGAGGAAGTCTTTCAGACAAAAGACGAAACGTTTCTACATTTTTTTTGTTTTGTTTTTTGAATGTCCAGAGGACCAGACTTAACTTTTTCAGATTTTTCTTCCTGGATTATTGAGCAGCATCAGGATCTCACTCCTTATGACGTTTCATTACTCTATTCGTTCTTGTTCTCCTCTATTAAAGATGAATGACATATTACTGACCACTAAATGTAATGATCTAGCAGCGGACGCCCCTCCCTCCCCTCCCTCTCTCCCTGTTTAAGGGTGAGACAAACTAACGGGTTACATGAAGCTCTGCCGTCTGCTCTACAACAGGAGCTCCTCTGCAGCCTACAAGATGACTGGACACGTCAAACCAGGCAGGTAACATGCACAAAACTTCACCCTCACACAAGCTGAATGCAGATTTAACCTTAAGCTCCAAGAGGAGGAAAACAATAGCCAAAGATTTAAAATGCAAACACAAAAAGAAGAGTAATTTGGAAAAGTTAGATTTCTTTTCAGCAGCACATCTAATTTATTTTGTATGTTTCTTGTTTTTATCCCCCAGTTTGTGTAGTTTGGCTGGGAACTGTGTGTCTGGTGCTCTGCAGCAGACTGAGCGGCATGAGAGCAGCATCCATCTGTACCAACGCCCAGGCTGGATGCCACTTCCTGTCACTGGCTGACCTGTTCGACCGAGTCATCCAACACTCGGCCAAGATGCACGGCATCTCCAACGACCTGCACTCTGCATTTGTGAGTCTCCTCTTTTATAGAGTTTGGGAAGAAATTGGTCTCTAATCGTTATTTCAATGGTATGTAGACAAACCAGTTTGTTAGAAATGATTCATGAGATATGTAAATCTGTCATTAGTATCATTAGTTGATACTGTTATTGATTTTACTTGTTTTACTACTTGTTTTATTGACATTTAATTCTGTTGCACTTTGTAGCACTTTGAGATTTTCATTAATGAAAAGTGCTTTATAAATTAAATTCATTATTATTATTATTATTAAAAAGCCTGACAACAGCTCTGCTCTAAATTTAACTCTGATGTTTGACTTGTCCTCAAAATGGTTTAAAGTTACAACAGGCTGTGATGACAAAATTAGCTTAAAGAAATTATTGCTGTCAAAATGTGCAATTTTTAATGGTTTTTCTCAAAAAGTTTGCAAATGTGTATCACTGATGATAACGTATAAACTATAAATACACATTGTTACTAAAAGTTTATGACATGAATTTTATTAAATGAACAAAATCAGCAGAATCATGTTTTGTTGCCAACAATTAAAAATAGTTTACATTCCAACGTTGACGCTTCAGACACACAATGAATTATGAGTTTGTAAAATAATCTCCAGATGGAAACAAAGAAAGAGTGATAAAAATGACTGACAGTAAAACATGCAGAGTTTGTTGTTTTCTCCTGAAAACACTAAACTACAACAAAAAGTTTAAGAACCAGATCTGACAAAGGTCGAATAATTCTGTTGTAGCTTCTGTTAGTTGTTGGGGGAAAAGATGATGGTATTTTATATATTGTATAAGTCTGTTCAATAAGGTGATTTATTTATCCATTAAAGAACGTGATTGTTGGTCATAAAGTAAAAAGACCATTAAACAAAGGACAATTAGAGGAGAGTTAAAGCAAAATTTAAATGTGAATGAGATATGACTAAATATACTGAAGGCTACATTTAGTTATTAACAAAGGTGAGAAATGTTTGTTGATGTCTAACACAAATTTTACAAAATCCCAGTTAAACTACCTCCCAAACAATCATTGAATGACATACAGTTAGAAGCATCCATCCATCCATCCATCCATCCATCCATTATCTTTACCAATACATTCTGTTTTGGGTCACTGGTGTGCCCATATCCAGCAGACACTGTGGGAGAGACAAGGGACACTCTGGACACGTCTCCAGTCCATCACGGGGACACTCTGGACACGTCTTCAGTCCATCACAGGGACACTCTGGACAGGTCTCCAGTCCATCACAGGGACACTCTGGACATGTCTCCAGTCCATCACAGGGACACTCTGGACACGTCTTCAGTCCATCACAGGGACACTCTGGACACGTCTCCAGTCCATCACAGGGACACATAGAGACAAATGAGACAAACAACCATTCACTTTCTCTCTCTCTCACCTAGGGACAATTCAGAGTTACCATCAGTCCAACATGCAGGTTTTTAGTCTGTGGGAGGAAACTGGAGTACCTGGAAGAACCCCTGCAGCACAGAGAGAACATGCAAACTCCACCCAGAAAGACTCCCGGCCGGGATTTGAACCAGTGACCTTCTCGCTGAGAGGCGGCAGCTCTACTAACTGTTCCACTGTGCTGCCCATACATATTCAAATCAGAAACACATATTCTGATGGATATATAGCTTTAACTATTGTTTAAAAAGTAGACGACACACAACTTATTTCAGGCATTCACTGCTTTCCATTATTCTTACAGGAATTAAATATGTCCAAACTGTCCATCCTTCCATCTGCTTATCTGTTGTCAAGTCGTGGAGGCAACAGGGAAGCCCAGACCTCCCACTCCCCAGCAACACCCTATGGCTCTTCCTGGGGAACCCAAGACATATCCAGGCTAGAGAGGATATATGGCTATGTAATCACAGTGAGTTCTGGGTCTAACATTGAATCTCCTCCCAGTTGGACACGCCCAGAAAACCTCCAAATGGAGGCATTCAAGAAGCATCCTAATCAGATAAACCACCTCAATCGACTCCTTTAGATGGAAAAGAGCAGCAGCTCTACTTCAACTTCCACCTGAATGATGGAGCTCCTCGCCTGATCTCTAAGGCTGAGCCCGGCCACCCTATGAAGGAAGCTCATTTCAGCTACTAGATTTGGGATTTACTTATTTCTGTCATGATCCTAATCTCCAGTGGTGGGTACAGATAATCAAAAAGTTAACTTCACTAACCCATATTCTGCCAACTATTTTTTTTTAGAGGTTTAGCCATTTACACCACTAAACAGCTAAAAAAAAAAGCAGGAGTTAACGCGAAACTGCAAACCATTAACACGACTGTCAGTCTGCGTCAGATGTCTTGGTCTCCTTCCAACTGAAGCTGCACCGAACAACCACGTCTTGTTACGTGTTCATTCAACCTTTATTTATACAGGCTAGCCTCGCTGAGCCACGGGAACTCATTCACAAGAGGGACCTGTTTCACTCACACCCAGGGTCAATTTAGAGTTACCAATCAGCCTAACATGCATGTTGTTGGACTGTGGGAGGAAACCGGAGCACCCGGAGAAAACCCACGCATGCACGGAGAGAACATGCAAACTCCACCCAGAAAGGCCCCCGGACCGGGATTTGAACCGGGGACCTGCTCACTGAGCTTGTTACGTGTACAGGTAGTAAGCCAATAGCGTGCCTAAAGCCTAGGATATAGTTGACGCGTCGCATAGGGCGCGCAGCCAAAGTGACGCAATCGCGAAGTCCCCGCCCCCGCGCTTTGGCCAGCGCATTGGTTTCGCGCGTGGTCGTGCACCTCCCAGATTTTGAAGCTCCGCAAGCCTAGCGCGCGCGCCGAATTGATTGACAGGTCGGGTGTGGACCTCACCGACAGCCTTCATGCCAGAACCTGCAGCTGTCTGCGCCGCTGTGGTTGTGGAAACGGCGTCGCGACGCATGGAGGAATGTTTTTTATGTGATTTAATCCCCGAGCGAGCGGAAAGCCATTTGTTTTTGTTGTGTGATTTCAAACAGTTCTTCTTCTACGTAGATTTCTTCTTCTACACCCTTTCTTGCAGCATATGCACAGGTTTTAGAGGGTACTGCCACCTGCTGGTCAGTAAAAGAACAGCACTTTGCCATGCGCTGCCGTGCCACACTATAAACGCATGCACAGTGCGCGCGCAGCACGCGCGCTTCAGCTTGCGGACCAAAGCACGACTATATCCGAGCCTTAAAGCCCCACTGACATGATTTTTTAATTTTCATAAAATTGCTCAAAATATATATATTTTATCATTTAAATATGTTCATTTTTGCAAACAAAATGCTAAATCACTTTAATTTTGCTTTAAAAGTGATTTTGAACTTCAAGCCGTGTTTAATCATGGGAAATCCAATTACACACGAACGCACCATCTGTGATGTCACACTGGGCAGAGGGCTCTGGTCTCTTTAATAGCGGACCATTTAAAACCCGACGAATTTAGCAATCTATGTGAAGATTTGAGCTATTTGTCTTCATTTTGGGAAGCAGAAAATAGTTTGGGTGATGGAACAAGAAACAACAGGATCTAATTTAGGTCTGATGCTGTATCAGACTTACCTTCATGTCGAGCTGCTCATAC
>JBBPBX010051312.1:7310-17907 GCA_038048925.1 Garcialebias charrua | reverse complement strand
TATATATTTAAGCAGTGTAGTCAGAGCCTACATATTCAAAATGCCTCCTCTTAATTCAGGACGGTTTATTTTTCCACGGTAAGCTGTAAGAGAAAGGCAGTCAAAACCAGATCATAGCATTTTCTCTTTTTTCTACCACTAGGTGTGACCATGCAGGGAATTCATACACTGCCATTCTCTGTATTAATGAAGCAGTACCTGTGATCATTCTGCAGGAGGTGTAACTGCCTTGGCAGGTGTGCTGCCACTGGGAAACAGATTAAAATAGTCAGGGTTCCTTTCAAGGCTTGTTCGGAAAACAATGGAGGCTTCACAAGGTAATCATGCCATTATATGAGACGGAGAGACTAATTGGAATTATACTAGAACAGGCAGGGAGCTCATTAAAACCTTGAGCACTAGCTCATGATAAACAGTCACTTTAAGGGCTGGCACTAATATGATGAGGCAAAGTCTTTATTTCTCACTTTCAAATGAACACATCTGATGTTTAAGCTCCTTATACTCACTCAGCAGGTATCGTGTGAAATGTAAGAATCCCTAATTGCAACTGGAAATTAGTAAACGAGCTTTGTTCTCGTGTAGAACCATTGGAATAATTTTCTCAAGGTTGCTATCCTTTTGGGTTCCTGTTGCTTTTTGTTGTCTGCTTTTCAACACACTCTTCAGCATTGAAATATGTACAATATGGTTTGTTAGTTAAATTCTGCTAATTACAGTCCTGATGAACTATCAGCAACAGAACGCAGTAAAAACACGGTGCACTTGTTCTGGATGTCGTCAGCCTCTGATTAAAACTAGACTCATTTTGCTTCATGAGAAATTGGCTTAACCCAAAATAACTTTATGTCCCTGTGCTTTCCAGTTACAGTTCATTAGCTCCATCTTGCTCAGGCAGGATTCTTTGTGCCATTTTCACTGTATTCAAATCTCTTTAATGCCATCTCATGTTTAAAGACTGGCCATAAATCCCATATCAGTTCTTAATGACCACTGCTGGCCAGCCGGTAATATGTCATTGTTCGCAGGCGATCACCCAGCGGGGAATAGACCATGCCAGTCTTTGTAATTGCACACCCAGAAAGATTTATATTGCCATTATGCACACCCATAAGAAATAATTCAAACATATCATTGGAAAAAAAAAACATCCTGCATAGTGCTGATGCCCAAATCTCCACACAGCAACATCTACTTTAAAATGCTACTGCTTTACTGTCTTATTATTAAGACGTCTTGAACACAAGTACTGTATTCCATATTTCTAGATATTTGTGATGCGGTTTCTTGCTCTGAAGATAGCTGTGGAGGAAACTTAGTGTCACATTAAAGCTGCAAAAAATTAATCTCTCAACTCATGCAGTTTGCCTCTGAAATAAACTGTATNCAAACACCTGCAAACCTTGGACGATTCAGAGATGTGGTGATTGAAGACGCAGTTAGCTGCACTCCCCGGGTGCCTCGCCACAGCTTTTGTTGTGCTGCCTGTCCTGGTTTCCCCAGAGAGAGGTTGGCAGGTGTGGGCTGATGCAGGTTTGATCACCTTGGTGAGTGCGGACCTAAGTGGCTTCTCGGCCTCCGCGGGGAGGACAACATCAGCTAACTGCGGAAGGACGAATGTTTGACTCAGGCTAATGAATTGCCTGGTTGAACAGGATTACATCACGCTTGTTTTCTTTAAAAGGATTTGACAGGTGCTCAAATATGCCGGTTGACGTTATAATTTGTAGCACGACACCACATGAGGGAGCAGATTGAAAGTCTTGCTGCAGATTGATATAAACACGACAGTTATTCAGACATATTACAGTCATGACTAGCAGGTATAAAAGGAACGCTTTATGCCTGATATTATTGCAGTTTTACTTTGTAGAAAATCTTCAGCAATCGGCAGTGCGATAACAAAGGAGCTTGCTTGTTCTCTTTGTCCTTGGTTAGTGGGCCAGAGAAGTGGAGGGGAAGTTGAAATGCCCTGCTAAAGTCAGCCATCAAAAGCAGGCCAGTCATACAGACTCCTGTTTCAGAGTCCACCGAGAGCTCTCCCAGGGTCTCTTTGTTCCTTTTCAAGCAGACTGTCGCTGTCGCCGCGCTCATGGGGCTCACTCACCAGTGACAGCCACAGTCAGATCATACCCCCACAATCAAATCCAGTTTTATTAGATCTGTCTCGTAGCGCAGCACTCCACTGCAAAAACATGTTTTGTTCTCTTTAACCTATTCCACCGGGGACACAAACCAACAGTGACACTGTCATTTGTGAGCAATGCAGTATGACTCCCTCGTGGTACAAATGTCAGATTATACCGCGCAGTACTAGTTATCCTCCCTAAATATAGCCTCTCTGGTATCATAGTCTGTCGCAAGAAATTCATGGCTTCACACACATGGCCTTTAGAGAAACCCCAGACACTGTCACAAACCTTAAAAAGTCGCCAGGATGAGACTAATTGTAAATTCATATCCGTCTGCAGTCGCCTTGTAATTCTGAGAGGAGAGGCACCTGCCCCCAGCTTGATCTTAACTCATAATGTGTGTGATGTGCACTTTTCACTCTTCGTAGATATCAAATTGATTTGCACATGGAGTTGACATTTTATATCATGCTAGAATTTCATTTGAGTACGTGAATTTGGAGCCATGACCAGTGAGAGGACTTGGATTCTGGTCAATCACACAATTTTCCTTCTCACAGTTAGGTCTCATTTGTAACGATTCATTGATATGCAAATGTTGTTTATTATAGTTTCAGCTTTGCGTCCACATGGAAACAGCATTTTAGGAGCCCTGAAAATTACAGATTTGTTTTGTGTTCTCATGTGTATTGCATAACCTTTGAAAGCAATGATATCAGTTATTTGATATCAGTCCCACCTCCTGCCTAACCTTCATTCACTGTTATAACATATAACATGATTGTATGGGTGTTACAGGCACCCCTGTAGTACAGCCTTCATATACTGTACAATGTCACTTCAATGACTTAGACACAGACAAAAATCTGGACTGGACAGCTAACACCAACGCCCTCTAAAAGAAAGGGCAGAGTCACCTATTTCTTCTGAGGAGACTCAGGTCCTTTAAAATCTGCAGGACCATGCTGCAGATGTTTTACCACTTGGTGGTCTACAGCATCTTCTTCTATGCTGTGGTGTGATGGGGCAGCAGGGTGAAGAAAGCTGATGCCAACAGACATAATAAATTCATCAGGAGAGCTGGCTCAGTTCTGGGAGTGGACCTGCAGTGTCTGACAGAGGTGTTCGAGCAGAGGATGTTGAGAAAACTGCTCCATATCTTGAATAACATGTCACACCCCCTGCATGACACCCTGGACTCTCACCGCAGCACCTTCAGTCGTAGACTGAGACCACCGAGGTGCTCCACAGAACACCACAGGAAGTCCTCCCTGTGACTATCACACTTTTCAACTCCTCCCACTTTCTGCACATAGGACAATAAGATTAATCCTGCACCACAATAAACTCTTTAATGTTTCTGTCTGCACCTGTTTAGAACTTAATTGTTGGTATTTTTATATTCTCTGTATTTTTTTTTATATCTTGCGTGATTTCTTGTGTATGGTCCTTTGTACTGAAATTCTGGCACAATAATTTTCTGAGGAATCAATAAAGTTATATCTTATTTTATCTTTATCTTTATCTTATCTTATGAACAGACACAGCTGACAAACAATAAGGCCTTGAAGAGCTTAAATCCATATTATTACATCTAACAAACTATTGACAAAATAGATTTCATCACTTTATTGTGCTGTCAACAATACTAAAACAACTTTAGCAGATAAACATGTATACCACAGACCACTGAGCTACCACAGCCCACGTGTGAGGAGCAGAGGGCTGCCATCTAGGATGCCAAGTGAAGCAGATGGGGAGTTAAGGGCCTTGCTCAAGGGCCCAGAAGGGCAAATGACGCTTTTTTAAAAACCGACACTAGTGTAAAAATAATTTACCCTGAACGTTTTGAGCATTATAAGAAAAACTCTTTCCTCGTCTCTCTGTGGAGCTCAGCCTCAAACTGTCCTTTATGTGCGTGGATTCAGACTGAACTGTCAAGAGAACTTTAATGTGACACAAAGGAGACGTTTTACTTTTACGTCAGTCAATGAAATATATTTTATTTTTGTTCCTGTACTTGCAATCTGTTTTTTTTTTTCTACTTGTGTTTTTCAGTTTGGAGTGTCTGCACCACTTCTTTTTCTGTATTTGGTGTATTTTCTTGGCAGCGTCCAGTAAGCTTGCTTTTGGTAAAATGGTGCCCATGTACCTGGCCTGCAATCTACTTCTGATGGCGGTGTTTGGATTATTTCTTCTTCTTTTTTTTTTTTTTGTCTGGGATAGCATTCATTCATTCAACCTTTATTTAAACAGATAAATCACATTGTGCCTCGAAGACTCATTTACAAGTGAGACCTGTTTGGACAGACAATAAAAGTGGTGAAAAATAACACAGGGTTTGGAGACAAAAAAATTCTTAACACATTTTTTACCTCTGTTTGAAGGTCAAAAATGTGGTAATGAAAAAAAAACTCACACACAAGCACATAATGATGCCAACATTACGCAGATGGGGAGCGGGGGGACTCAAAGGCTGTGAGCAGCCAGCACGCAGGGGCACTGCAGTGTTCAGATAAAATCACTCAGTTCATATACAGTAGTTCCCTCTGGAGAGATCTGTGCACACTCGGGTGGGGGGCTGCCGAGGACGGCCAGAGGCGAATCCAGAGTCCTGAAATGATGACAGAATGTTTATTCAGCTGGGCTCCTCTGAAAAGTCCGTGGAATTCCTCAGTAGGAGGGTTGGGAGAGGCTGAGCGTCAGGTTTACAAAACTTCTCAGGCGTGTTGAGATAAGACGGCCTGTCAAGGCCAGTCAGGGAGCCGAATTACAGATAAACACGATTGTTTTGGGGACAGGCAGAACTTTAATGACATCTACCTTCAGTCTGTGTCGGTCCACTCGCTTCCGAAATGTCCAAATAAAATGACCATACCAATGGAACGTGCCTGAGAAAATCCCCGAGATCTGATCCATTCAGCCAAAAGTCGGGGTTCTCAAGACATGAACCAAGCCATTGTGTAAGGCAAGCAGCCTGACCAGGTCCAGATTTGCTGCAGACGACTTCCTTGTGTGTTGATAGACCAGGAACCAGCCGAATCCAAAAAGCAGGAACCAGTTATCATAAATCCAATTAAATATGCGTCCTTAAGATCCACAGATGACAGCAGAGATAGACACGTCATAAAGTCTTCCAAGTCGATGAGATATCCAGCTGTGTGCATAATGTAGTGGACCAGACCCTGGTCTACTGGGACTGTAATGGACACACCTTATCACTGAATCTCTCAGTGAGATACCTTTTCATTGATCTTCTCAGTGAAACAGACATTAACACTGTTTATTCCATTTAATTTGAATCTAAGAACATAATCACTCACTCAATCTCAAGATAAACTCCCTCAATCTTAAACTTCTCCTCCATCCATCTCCTCCTCTGAACTATTTCTTTAAACTTATTCTTGCCAGTAACTAAGTAACAGAACCTTCAGATATAAGTAATATGTCATCTTATTTACTTGTTTTCTGTTGTCCCTAATTTAAATCTGCTGACGAGTAAATTATAGGAACTTGGTCGATCAATCAAAGTGTACATATGTTATGATGTTAAATTTATGATTTGTTAATAAATGGTTCAGTTCTGCAGAATCAACATAAGTTAACACTTCATTGTGATTTACATGTTATCAGCTGGTTATAAAATGTTTTGATTAATCTGAAAAAGAGATAACCCGTGAATTATTTGATGATAATTTGTGTCAGTGTAAAACCCTGCTCATTTTACATCTGGTGTACAGTAAAATCAGTAAAACTGATCACCCCTGTACCCCTACAATGCCATCAGGGCAAATCAGCTTGCCTACAGCCTGTCTTCTCTTTAAAGAAATGTTATCAGTTGTGGGACCAACTGACCAAATTGAAGTCCATAGTTATGATTCTGAAGATTTTGTAGAAGAGAGGCTCTCAAACAGTTTCATAGACAAGACAAAGCAAAAGCAAAGAAAAGACCAAGAGGAGACGTCCACCCTTGAGAAGAGCAAGTGTTGAACTGGTTGCTTGTGTATGACTGACAACTACTCCTCGATCTTCGATTTTCTGCATCTGCCGTCGCTGATTCGGACCATTTCGAGCGTGACACTGGACTTCTCACTTTTCCACTCCTTCTGGCGGACGTTCCGGCTTGTTTACGCTGGGCCCCGAGCCTGCCTACTCGGAGATATCGCTCCAGACGGCGGGTAAAACGTGCTGGCCGGCTGGTAAAACTTAAAGCTCTGCGTGGTCAACATTTCCGCAGCCAGCTTCCTATTTGCCTGGACCAGGGAAACTATGGGTGTTGTCCACCGGCCCGGCATTTGGACCTTCCTGGAAGAGCTGTTTTTCAAAATCTGTGACTGTTGGCGCGCACCACCTCCACCATGGATGGATCTATGGTGGACCGGATCCGGACGTGCCTCAACAACACAAGGTTTGTTGCCAACAAGACTTTTATCCTTAATGACTTTTTTAAAGATGAGGGACTAGATTTTCTTTTCCTCACGGAATCCTGGTTGCCTTTGGGTTATTCAAGCACCTTAGTGGAACTTTTACCTCCAGGCTGTCTCTGTTTTAATGCCCCACGGCCATCAGGCTGGTGGTGTGGTGGAGCATTAACTGTCTTTAAATCAAACTTTGCCTGGAAACAATTGCCCACCCCGGTGCCTTGCTCCAGCTTTGAGTTGAGTGCTTTTGAACTTGGACATTCTTCTCCAGTTCTGTGCACAATTGTTTATTGCCCCCCTCATTCCAAGGACTTCATGAGTGAATTCTCTGATTTTCTGGCTTATATCACACTAAGATATGATCACGTTATAATCGTTGGGGACTTTAATATTCATGTTTGTTGTCAGGAGAAGCTGTTAGTGAAGGACTTCCTAGATTTGTTGTACTAATTTAATTTAATTCAAGATGTAAATGGTCCCATCCAACAACAATTGCACATTTTGGATCTCATTTTAACACGTCATGTCTCTGTTTGTAATTTGGTAATCAGTGACAATGTTCTCTCAGACCACATGCCTGTTTTGTTTGATATCATCCCGCCTTGTCCTACTACTAAATCATGCGATTCTATATGTACTTCACATGCCATTAACCGTTTCACTGCTGATTGTTTTACTGAATCTTTTAGCTCTGAGAGGATTGATCAGCTCTCTGTGTCTCTCTCCACCGAGGAGCTAACCTCTCAGCTTAATTCTGTCTGTTTAAATGTTCTGGACCGTGTTGTTCCCATTAAAACCAAGAAAACAAAACTTATATCAGAACCATGGCTTAATGACGTCACTCAAGCCGTTGGACAGCAATGCCGGAGAGCAGAGGGCAGGTGGAGGAAAGACCGGCTGCAGGTTTCTTTTCAAATCCTAAAGGAGAGTTGGCGTCATTATCAGAAGGCAGTTAAAGCTGCCAAATCAAAGTACTTTTCTGATATAATTGCCTTAAACTCCCACAAACCCCAAGCTCTTTTTTCCACCCTGAACTCAGTTCTACAGCTCAATGAACCTTCACCTCTAGAAGCCTCAACTGAACTATGTGAAAACTTCCTCTATGTCTTTTCAGAAAAAGTTGCGAACACCAGGGCACTCATTTCTCCACCTGCTCATGATCCGTCCATCCCATCTCATTGTGTAGCTGTTCTTCACCACTTTGAGCTCATCTCTCTATCTTCTCTGGAGTAGGTCATGTGCAACATGAAGCCATCTGGTTCCTCCTTTGACGTCATCCCCCCTCGACTCCTAAAGGAGGTTCTTCATGTTCTGGGCCCTCCTCTTCTTGCCATTGTGAATAGCAGCTTAGCCTCAGGTGTGGTGCCATTACCTTTCAAACATGCTGCTATCCAACCTCTCCTGAAAAAACCTAGCCTTGACCCCTCAGTCCTAGCTAACTTCTGGCCTGTCTCCTGACCCCCATTTGCCGCTAAACTACTAAAAAACAAACAGTGGAGGCCCAGCTGAAATGCTTTCTAGAGGATCACACATCTTAGAGCTATTCCAGTCTGGCTTTAAACCTCTCCACAGCACTGAAACTGCTCTACTTAAGGTTTTTAATTACATCTTTCCACAGATGCTGTGGATTCTGTGCTCCTTCTCTTACTGGACCTCAAATCTGCTTTTGATACGATCAATCATGAGATCCTGATTGCGAGGTTGGAGCAATGGGTAGGGTCAGCCCTCGAATGGTTTAGATCATACCTCGCTGACAGGTCCTTTTGTGTCTACATCAAAGATTTTAGTTCAGCCTCCGTAGCGCTTAAATGGGGGGTACCGCAGGGGTCCATCCTCTGTCCTATTTTCTTTTCTTTATACCTGCTGCCACTAGGTGCTCTTTTCCGGAAACACAACATACCTTTTCATTTCTACACTGACGACTGCCAAATTTACTTCCCCCTCAGACTTAACGGTACTGGCTCTATTCAATCATTACTGGACTTCTTGGCTGACATCAGAGACTGGATGGCTTTACATTTCTTGAGTTTCAACTAGAAGAAGTCTGAAGTTATGTTGTTCCCTAGAATGACACAATCACCAACCATTGCATCAACCTGTCCGTTCTGGCACCATTAGTGAAACAAAGAGTCACTAATCTGGGAGTGATACTTGACCCTTCTTTGAAACTCAATAGTCATGTAAATATGATTGTTAAATCCTGCTTTTTCCAACTGAGGCGGCTGTCTAAGCTGAAGCCCATATTGTCCAAAAATAACCTGGAGACAGTAATTCATGCATTCATTACATCCAGACTCGACTATTGCAACTTGCTCCTTTTTGGTATCAGTCAGACCTCCATAGCTATACTTCAACTGGTTCAGAATGTGGCAGCCTGATTTTTAACCAGCACAAGTAAAAGAGAGCACATTAGACCTGTTTTAGCCTCCCTGCATTGACTTACGGTTCACCTTCGAATTCAATTAAAAATGCTTTTATATGTCCATAAATCACTAAACAGCTCTGCCCCCTCCTATCTTACTGGTCTGCTGCAGCCGTATGTCCAACCACGTTCTCTCAGGTCAGCTGACCTATTGCTCCTCACAGTTCCAGGAACCCGTCTCAAGCGCAGAGGTAACAGGGCCTTCTCTGCTGCAGGCCCAAGACTGTGGAACGAGTTGCCTCTGCTTGTCAGACAGGCCCCCACCCTCACAGTTTTTAAATCTCGCTTAAAAACACACTATTATTCCCTGGCTTACGGCACTGTGTGATCTGTGCTGAGCCTGTGTGCATCACACTGTGTTGGGCATGTTGCTGTTGTTGTTATTCTCTATTGTTTTTATTTTTATTTTTATTTCTACATTTGGTCTTCTGTTATGTAATCTGTTGCTATGTGCTTGGTCTGTCTGTCCCTGTACAGTACTTTGGTGTGCACTGTCACTGTTTAAAGTGCTTTATAAATAAAGTGGTATGGTATGGTGTGGTACATGGGCCAATTATTGGGATCTTTGTTGCATTTATGTGTAACATTCTAGAAACTATGTTGTAAGATTGTTTAACTAAATTAATTTGAGTAGTTCATGTTGGCGGCATGGTGGCTCAGTTGGTAGAAATGTTGCCTCTCAGCAAGATGGTCACCACTTCAAATCCCAGCCAGGAATCTTTCTGGTGTGTCTAAAAAAGTTAATTCAGGTCCTTTGGATGGATTCTTCTTGTTGAAACATTTAACATTTTATCCAAAAGACTTGTCAGTCTGAAGAGCTGCAATAAACTCCATCCATCCATCCATCCATTATCTTTTACCGGCTTCTTCCATTTTGGGTCACGGGTTCGCTGGTGCCCATGTCCAGCAATCGCTGTGCGAGGGGCAGGGGACACCCTGGACAGGTCTCCAGTCCATCACAGGGACACATAGAGACAAATGAGACGAACAATCATTCACTCTCTCACTCACACCTAGGGACAATTTAGATTTACCAATCAGCCTAGCATGTATGTTTTTTTGTCTGTGGGAGGAAACCGGAGTGCCTGGATAAAACCCATACATGCACAGAGAGAACGTGCAAACTCCACCCAGAAAGGCCTCTGGATCGGGATTTGAACTGGCAACCTTCTCACTGAGAGGCAGCAAACATACCAGTTGTGCCACAATGCTGCCTTGCAATAAACTCAGTCTTATAAATAGCACCTCACATCACATCAGAGATTTTCTGGGTGGAGTTTGCATGTTCTCTCCATGCATGGGTTTTCTCCGAGTACTCCAGTTCCTCCCACAGACCAAAAACATGCATGTTAGACTGACTGGTAACTCTAAAGGCCTCGTTATACTCGTGCTTTCGTCCGCTGGCTGGAGTGCGCGCACTGCGCACGCACTGAGCACGCACTGAGCCGTGCGGCTTCATGCGTTTACAGTGTTGCCGCTGTGTTTATGGTTGACGCACGGCGGCGCATGGCAAAGTGCTGTTCTTTTATGGACCAGCAGGTGGCAGTACCCTCTAAAACCTGTGCATATGTTGCAAGAAAGGGTGTAGAAGAAGAAATCTACCGTAGAAGAAGAACTGTTTG
>JBBPBX010051311.1:0-24627 GCA_038048925.1 Garcialebias charrua | reverse complement strand
ATATTTAATAAAAATATGAAATTAAAAATAATAAAAAATTATGATATATATTTTTTGTGTTTAAATGTTCTTAATTTCATGTGTACAGCACTTTGTTGCAGCTGTGGTTGTTTTAAATGGCTTTATAAATAAAGTATAATTGTTAATTTTATGTTTTATTTAAATTCATAGCGTATTAGCGATCGCTCCCAAAGCGCAGCTGCCTGACATAAAACGAGCGGAGCTAACCCAGCCAACATGCATAGTTGGGCCCCACATGGGGTTATTGTGGGCTAGTTGGGTAATGAGTGGGCATGGGATTTATCTGGGCTAACTGCATGAGACCCATATGGTTATCCCATAAAGGAACCCATTTTGTGAGCCCTGTTGGGCTAAATATATGGGTCCTATACAGGATTAATGTGGGCTAACTGGCAATGGGACAGAAATGGGCAATTTTATATGGGACCCATGTGGTTTTAGTATAATGGGCCCAGCATGGGAAGCCCATGTGGGCAGACTATATTTATCCCAAGTGGTATCAATGTGGGCTCACCTTACATGGGTTCAACCTGGGCATGGATATATAGGGCCCATTACATTTTTATGTGGGCTAACTGGGAATGGGACATAAATGGGCATTATTATATGGGACCCATGTGGTTTTAGTATAATGGGCCCAGCATGGGAAGCCCATGTGGGCTAACTGTATTTATCCCAAGTGGTATCAATGTGGGCTCACCTTACATGGGTTCAACCTGGGCATGGATATATAGGGCCCACTACATTTTTATGTGGGCTAACTGGGATTGGGACAGAAATGGGCAATATTATAAGGGACCCATGTGGTTTTGGTATAATGGGCCCAGCATGGGAAGCCCATGTGGGCTAACTGTATTTATCCCAAGTGGTATAAATGTGGGATCACCTTACATGGGTTCAACCTGGGCATGGTTATATAGGGCCCAATACATTTTTATGTGGGCTAACTGGGAATGGGACAGAAATGGGCATCATTATATGGGACCCATGTGGTTTTGGTATAATGGGCCCAGCATTGGAAGCCCATGTGGGCTAACTGTATTTATCCCAAGTGGTATAAATGTGAGATCACCTTACATGGGTTCAACCTGGGCATGGATATATAGGGCCCACTACATTTTTATGTGGGCTAACTGGGAATGGGACAGAAATGGGCAATATTATATGGGACCCATGTGGTTTCGGTATAATGGGCCCAGCATGGGAAGCCCATGTGGGCTAACTGTATTTACCCCAAGTGGTATAAGAGTGGGCCGACCTTACATGGGTTGAACCTGGGCATAGATATATAGGCCCCAGTTTAATTTTATTTGGGCTAACTGGGAATGGGACAGATATATGCATCAGTATATGGGACCCATGTGATTTTAGTATAATGTGCTCAGCATGGGAAGCCCATGTGGGCTAACTGTATTCATCCCAAGTGGTATAAATGTGGGATCACCTTACATGGGTTCAACCTGGGCATGGATATATAAGGCCCAGTACATTTTTATGTGGGCTAACTGGGAATGGGACAGAAATGGTCATCATTATATGGGACCCATGTGGTTTTAGTATAATGGTCACAGTATGGGAAGCCCATGTGTGCTAACTATATTGACCCCAAGTGGGATAAGTGTCGTATAACCTTACATGGGTTCAGCCTTGGCATGGATATACAGGCCCCAGTTCATTTTTATGTGGGCTAACTTGGAATGGGACAGAAATGGACATCATTATATGGGACCCATGTGGTTTTGGTATAATGGGCCCGGCATGGGAAGCCCATGTGGGCTAACTGTATTTACCCCAAGTGGGCTAAATGTGGGATGATCTTACATGGCTTCAACCTGGGCATATATATATATAGGCCCCAGCTCATTTTTTTATGTGGGCTAACTGGGAATGGGACAGACATGTGCATCAGTATATAGGACCCATGTGATTTTAGTATAATGTGCCCAGCATGGGAAGCCCATGTGGGCTAACTGTATTTATCCCAAGTGGTATAAATGTGGGATCAACAGATACAGATTTAAACTGTACATTGAATTTACATTTATAAATTCAATGTATATTTTAAATCTGTATCTGTTGATCAAAACCAACAAGAATTACAACTCATAGTGCCACAATCAAAAACTAAACTAAAAAACAGGAAGTGAACCGTGTTGATTTCCCATCATGCTTAGCGGTATATTAGTGTTCAATTATAGTTTAAATCTGTATCCGTTGATCAAAGCCAACAAGAATTACAACTCATAGTGCCACAATCAAAAACGGGGAGTGGACTATGTTGATTTCCCATAATGTTTAGCAGTATTTTAGTGTTCCGGGCTGCACCATGAGTCAGAAGGACATCTGTGTTATAGAACTGCCTCTTGTTAAAGATTGGGTATTATCTGTTGTGAGGCTCAGAGTGTTCTTTGAGTGTAACTCACACAATGTTAAGACAGAAGTCACAGAGTATGGTGCAATATACGTGCTCTCGGCAAGTTGGATCGGAAAATCCGACACATAAATTATGCTGGTAAGAACACACATGGGTCTGTAATGAGCCTCATGTAAATTAACCATCTGGGAACCACTGAAAGCCCAGACAGTGCCCATTATAGTCTATCCGGGCAAACCCACGTGGGGCCACCATGGAAACTGTGGACAAACCCACTTATAACCCATATTTTTAGCCCAGTTGGGACCCAGTTTAGTCTCAGGTAGATATTCTTCAAGGCACACACATGGGTTTTACATGGGTCTCATTTAAGTTAAACATCTGGGTCCCACTGAAAGCCCAGTCAGGGCCCATTAAAATCTATCTGGGCCAACCCATGTGGGGCCACCATGGAAACCGTGGACAAACCCACTTATTACCCATATTTTTAGCCCAGTTGGGACCCAGTTTAGTCCCAGGTAGATATTCTTCAAGGTACACACATGGGTTTTACATGGGTCTCATTTAAGTTAAACATATGGGTCCCACTGAAAACCCAGTCAGGGCCCATTAAAATCTATCTGGGCCAACCCATGTGGGGCCACCATGGAAACCGTGGACAAAACCTTTTGGGGCCCATGTTTTTTGCACATATGTATACCATATGGGGCCCACCTGGGCATGCTGGCTGGGAAGCGGGCGGGGATTGGACATGCCGGCGAAGGGACCATCTGCGGCTGGGAGCTGCTGGCTTTTGAGGACCGTGCGTCCGATCAGAGGTTGCCTCATACGGATAAATTAGCTGGAAACACTTGGTGAACTTTGTGGATGTGTCTGGACTGGAGCAGCAGCCGCGGATCGCTCAGCGATCGCTTCCAAAGCGCCGCGCGACAACATTAGCTCATGGACTAAGCTAAGGCTAGGCTAAATGCTAAGCAGACCCCACCAGAACCAAACCGAACCGACGGCCGAGCTCGCCTCAATGTCCGGGAGCTCACCTAAGATGTCGGATGGACACCAGCTAACGTGGAGAAGCAGCTCCGACAGCCTTTTTTGGATGTGCTACACGCTAACGAGCGCTAACGAGAGCAGGCCTAATCTGGCGAGGGCTAACAACAGCTAACGCGGGCAGCTTGTTTGGATGAACGAACACCCCGGAGAAACGGCTTTTGGTAAGTTTATTAAATATTTTTCTGGCTCCAAATGTATGAAGTTAGCGTACTAACAGTCCTTCCTTTAAACAGTTTGGACTGCGTGGTGCTGCAGAAAGCTGGGAAGCTCGGACGTAATGCGGTGGAGCTAAGAGATGAGAGAAGCTGCACTCAAAGTAAGAAATTAATTTTTTATATTTTTTATAAATGTTTTAAATTGTTTTAAAGTGTTTTAAAGTGTTAGGATAGTTGAAATGCTTGGTAACTTCATTACCTACATGTACGTGTTCAGTGGCGGCTCGTGTGTTATATAAAGGTCGATTAAAGGTCAGTACGGACTTACAAGATTTTCATCTTACGAGAACCTCGTAGTAACGGAACTCGCTCGTAAGTTGGGGACCACCTGTGTTTATGTTTTCTGATGATCATGAGAACATGGCTGACAAGACAATGTGCCTAATGACGGAGTTGGAAATGTGGAATGGCGAGAACTGTTTATCTAAGATCATTGTCATTTGTAATGTACAATTTCTGGATTTAGTATCATTATTAAGCATTTCTATTCTGAAGCACAGGCATAAAGCTCATTAGATTTAATAAAAACACATCCATCCATCCATCCGTTATCTTCAGCTTGATTTGGAATCAGGTTGTGGTGGCAGCAGCTTGAACCACGAGACCCAGCCATCTCTTTACCAAGCCACCTCTTCCAGCTCTTCTGCGAGGATTCCTAGGAGTTCCAAGGCCAGTAAAGAAATATAATATCTCCAGCATGTCCTGGGTCTTCTTCTGGGTCTCCTCCTAGTAGAACATGCCTTAAAAACCTCCCCAGGGAGGTGTCCAGGAGGCATCCTTAATGCCAGATGCCTTGAACCACCTCAATTGGTTCCTGCTCGCAGCTCAGTCAGGAGTAACTTAAAATTAATTTAATAAACAAAATCAAAGACTGTCAAGGCAGCAGAGTACCGGTACATAGAAAATGTAGGCATCATACAATAGTAAGATCAGGAAAATTTTCAGGAAAAATAATAAAAGAACTAAAGGATCTGGAAAAACATAGATGAGTTCAGGAGATAACAAATTATAAATCAATGAAACAACTCGCACACAAAATTGACATAATATACAGTCAAATGAACAAGTACATTAAAATATGACAACATACGAAGACTCAGAACCTAATACTGTATATAATGTTGAAGATGTAATTGATACAATTTTTTTTCCTGTAATAAAAGATAGCGAATGTTATAATGAAGAGTAGTTTAATGACGTCAATATGACAAATGGAGGTCTCTCTATTATTCACTTCAATAGTAGAAGTATAAATGCAAATATAACAGATTACTTAAAACAATTAAACATAACTTTTACTTTAATAGCACTGTCAGAAACATGGCTCAATGATGAAAACAGAAATAATGTTCACATCAAAGGGTATGAATTATATCATACAAACAGAAATAATAAAAGGGGTGGTGGAGTTGCTCTATTTGTTAATAATGAAATAAAATGTAAATTAATTAGTGAAATGTCAATAATAGTTGATAAGATTATGGAAATGATAACAACAGAAATAATAAACAAGAATGATAAAAACCTCAAAAAAAGTTGTGTAGATCACCAGGATCAAATACTGTATAGAAATATTCACTGATAAAATCATGGAGCTATTGGAAAAGAGCTCTGTATTTGTTGTATAACACAATCATTGTTCCACACTTAATATATTGTATGGATGTTTTGGGGAAAGCGTGTACAACAATTACAAAGCCCATTGTTGTTTTACAGAAAAGAGCTGTAAGAATTATCACTAGAACACATTACTGTCATCCATCAAGTACATTATTTTATCAACTGAAGTTATTGAAGTTCCATGATTTAGTAGATTATAATATTTTATCAGTTATGTATAGGGCTCAGAATAACGTAATACCTTTAACGTAATACCTTTTCCTGACGAAGCCCTCTGGAGTGAGGGTGAAACGTTTCTACTAAAAATAAACTGTCCAGATGAACTGATTGAGAATGAGCGGATTTGATACCTGGACTATTGAGAATTAACTTTCTTGTAATACCTTTAAATATCCAAATACAATTTGTTAAAAGATAAAGTTGTTATAATCTCAAGGGGACAGAGATATTTGTAAAACCAAAATACAGAACTAGTTTGAAGGGACGGTCTACTTCAATCCAGGGAATTGGATTGTGAAATGGTTTGGAGAATGAAGTTAAACATGCCAAGTCATTGTACATTTAAGAAAATGATCAAAATTGAATTGTTAAAAGGACCAGAGGACCAGATTTAGCTTTTTTAGATTTTTCTACCTGGATTATTGAGCATGCATCAGGGTGTACTGTAATGTGTATTGGGTTAGTTAGAAAATTAGAAAGAGTTATTTATTTTGTTCTGTTACTGAAGATTAATTTTGTTTGAACTAATTGTTTGAAAAAGGGGCAAATATAATAAGATTTTTTCCTTCTTTATGCTACCATTCATTTTTATATTTTGTATGTTATCGTTTATGGGATTGTTTTGTATTGTATTTTAAAAATGATAAAATTTTATAAATAAATCACAAAGGCAACTACTGTATAACATAACAGGAAGTACAAAGCTCTACTGCAGAAGAACATGAGGTGGTAAGTATGTAACAACAAATTAATGGGCCAAAATTACAAACATCTGTGAAGAGACAACAAGGGTCAGGTGAGAGTGTGTGAGGCAGGGGCAGAGCTACACAAGGGGAAAACACGGGGGTAAATTAAATCCAAGTAACAAGAACAGAAGAATCACAAAAACACTCCTCACACTTTTCACCACAACGGACCAACACTGAGTGCAGTACCGTATTGTGGAAGCTGCACCATTCCATGGATCTCATGCTCCATTTCATCTTTACCTGTGAACAAAACCCAGAGAAACTGGCTCCACACGAGGCAGCGTGTTTATTTTATTTTATTTAAAAAATATTGAGGGAGTTTTGCATACAATTGAATGAGCTGGCTCATTAATCTTCTTTTTTTTAATAGAATTTTCCTGGCCTTAAAATGCAGTCCATTGAACAAGATCTAAATAAATACAATAAAATCACATGGACAGCACAGTGAAAAGGTTTTATTCTTCAGTTGACTGTAGAGGGTGTCAAGTCTTCAACTAAAAGCACAATCTATCCAGATACCACTTGTTGGTGCTAAAATACTTTTTTTTGTCTCTCTATCTGTCTTATCTTTGTTTTTGATTTTTTTCCAAATTTAGAATCACTAAACAATCATAATAAACAAATGGTGTTTTTGTGCCATGTGGTTGGCAGCATTACATTTTTTAAATAGATTTTTTTGGGTTGCAAAGTTGTTGTTTTTGAATGAAGGCACAACGTGGGCTCATTTCAAAGTCTAAAGAACTTTAAAATATTTTTAAATGGTAAATAGTGAAAGGAGCTTACTTATATAGTGCTTTCCAGCCCCCTATGAGGGTCCCCAAAGCGCTTCAAAGTACCAACCATCCACCCATTCATACACACATTCATACACCAGTAGCGGTAGGCTGCCTTGCAAGGCGCTGCCTGTCCTACTGGGAGCAACTCGGGGTTAAGTGTCTTGCCCAGGGACACAAAGAGGTATGCCGTGACCGGGGATCGAACCCGAGACCTTCTGGTCCTGAGCCGGCTGCCCTGCCTCTACACCATCTCTGCCCCATCTTTTAGAAAAATTGCAGCAATAATATTTTAAACCACTTTAAGAGTACAAGAAAGTTTTCACTTCTTGAAAGTAAAATATACAGTATAAAAAAAAGAATAATGACTTGAAGCTTTTGCAAAGTGTATGGTACATCTTTTTGATGCGTTTAATTTTTGGCACGGTTCGCTTTATGTGTAAGTTCTGAGGCCAAACAGTGTCTGGTGTTTTTCACAGAGCTGCCACACTCAAGCAGGCATGAGGAGTGAGTTACATCTGTCAGCGGCTCTGACTCTATTTTCATTCTTCAGTGTCTACTCCTGTCCAACCCTGGCACAACTGGTCCCTTTATCTGTTTTTACACAGCTCTTCCTTGAGACAAAAATATGAATTATTGTTGAGGTGATTTTTTTCATTGATTTTTTTTGTGTCCTTTGAGTGAAAATAATGTCTTCAATCAACACGTTTATCTAAGTTTTCCAAGCAACTATTAGTTAACTTTTTTTAAATAAACATTAAAAAGTTAAAGCAGTAGCAAACAGATCAAGTCAATGAGCTGAAAAAACAAAACTGTTTTAACTCCATGCACAGCAAGTTCAGCCTCTGACTTTCTCCAAGGACTCTTCAAAGTACATCAGAATTAAATGCAGGCAATGCATATTTTTATTCAGATTAGTTAAATCAGATTGGGAACATTTTATTTGAGTATGTTACTACTGTATAGTGTATTATTTGCAGTATGTTATTATATTATGTTATTTGCAGTATCTAAAAAAAGTTAAGTCTGGTCCTTTTCAAAAAACAAAACAAAAACATATATAGAAACGTTTCTATAAGAGAAAACATTTCTACATTTTTTTTCTTTTTTTTTTCTTCATTTTTTTGAATGTCCAGAGGACCAGACTTAACATTTTTAGATTTTTCTACCTGGATTATTGAGCATATATCAGGTTATTTGCAGTATGTTAGTATAGTACTGTATGACATTTCCAGTATGTTATTATAGTACGTTATTTGCAGTATCTTAGTATAGTATGTTATTTGCAGTATGCTATTATAGTATGTCAGTATACAGTAGTATGATATTTGCAGTATGTTAGTATAGTATGTTATTTGCAGTATGTTATTATAGTATGTTAGTATAGTATGATATTTGCAGTATGTTAGCATAGTGTGTTATTTGTAGTATGTTATTATAGTATGTTATTTGCAGTATGTTAGTATGTTATTTGCAGTATGTTAGTAGAGTATGTTATTTGCAGTATGTTAGTATAGTATATTATTTGCCGTATGTTAGTATACAGTAGTATGTTATTTGCAGTATGTTAGTATAATATGATTTTCTATAGTATGATGTTATAGTATGTTATTTGCAGTATGTTATTATAGTATGTTATTTGCAGTATGTAAGTATATGATATTTGCAGTATGATATTTGCAGTATGTTAGTAACATATGTTATTTACAGTATGTTAGTATACTATGATATTTCTAGTATGTTACCATAGTATGTTATTTGTAGTATGTTAGTACAGTATGTTATTTGCAGTATGTTAGTATAGTATGATATTTGTTATAGTATGTTAGTATAGTATGTTATTTGCAGTATGTTATTATAGTACGTTATTTGCAGTATGTTAGTATATGACATTTGCAGTATGTTAGTATAGTGTTATTTGCAGTATGTTAGTATAGTATGTTATTTGCAATATGTTATTATAGTATGTTATTTGCAGTATGTTAGTATAGTATGCTATTTGTAGTATGTTAGTATAGTATGTTATTTGCAGTATGTTAGTATAGTATGATATTTCTAGTATGTTACCATAGTATGATATTTGCAGTATGTTAGTACTGTATAGTATGTTATTTGCAGTATGTTAGTGTAGCATGTTATTTGCAGTATGTTAACATAGTATGTTATTTGCAGTATGTTAGTATAGTATGTTATTCGCAGTATGTTAGTGTAGTATATTGTTTGCAGTATGTTAGTATAGTATGATATTTGCAGTATGTTAGTATAGTATGTTACGGGTATTTGCAGTATGTTAATATAGTAAAGATCTAGGTGGCCTTTGAGAACTCCTGCCCCCATTCCCCTCTGGTGGCTGTCATCCTGAAAAAGTCCTCTCAAATGATAAGAAGATGAGCGGTCACGTCAGGCCTCGCTTCCACAAGCATGCTCTCTAACCCTATCTGTTCCTATCAAAGTATTCCTGAATATATAAATAAATGCACAGAGACGCACAAGTTGTTCCCTGCTCAGTTCAGCGACAGTCCACAGTCTGTGTGCTGCAGTTTGGCCGCAGGACAGAGGGTGAGTCATCCTCCTCAGCCAGACACAAAGCCATGTCTGCTCATCTTTCAGGCTGCCTGTTTATCTGCCGACCTTCAGTGTTTAATTGTTGCTCTATTGAGTCTTTCTTGACTTGTGCTTTTCTGCTGATCTGTATTTTTGTGTCTCTCTTCAGTCTTCCCTGTCCTCTGGATTAGATGTCACTATGTATGACTTTTTTTTTTTGTGAACTGGTGGTACTTAAACAAATGAGGTAAGAATGATCCTTTTACAAAAAAAAGCACTACACAAAGTAAATGACAAGATGTTTGCAATTGAAAACAATTTATAGTAAAATTTTTTTTTATATATATATATATATTTTTTAACTGCACAAACAAGTTAGAGCCATGATATATGAAAGTTTACCAAAGTGCCACTATGAATCATGGGTAAAATTTGACCTGCAGCCTCAAAGTGGCTCTCAGATGGTCTACATCCAGCCCCCAAGTTCTCAAAAAAAGAGTAAAACATTTGAAATATATCAATAAAATCAAAATTTTATTCGTAAACGTTAAGGAGTATGAAAAAAGTCTAAATTAAACATCCCAATACTGTATTTAGTTTGTCGACTAAAAATACATCTCAGTTGTTTTTTTTATATAGTACTTGAGCTATCAGAACCAAACTAAGAATTCTTGATGCAAAAAGTTGGTTCAAAATGTTGCCTTTTATTATCATGAGCTGATATTTTTATATTATTTTGTCACAACTTGTAGTTTTAAACTGTGTTCTGTATAACTGATTATTGCAATGTTCAAAAAGTAAACAGATATACCATATCTTTTGCTGTATAAGTCACTTTTTTTTGTTGTTGCGCAATTTGCATGCCTTGTGACTAGGCTGAAGCATCATATTTATGGATTCTTTTCCTCATATTTATAAACCAATGTCAATGTCAATGTCAATTTTATTTATATAGCACATAAAAACAACCGAAGTCGACCAAAGTGCTTTACAGTTAAAAAAAATTAAAACCAATTTTTGGCTGAGATATGACCGTTTTCATTAATTCTGACTGAAATATTGAACACTACCATTTTTCAGCCACTAGATGAAAGCAGATTAGTATACATGTTGTTGTGTCATGTAATAGGTAAAAGGGGCTATTAATGACACAATCGACTTTCCACAGTCTTCCACCTTTGTCCAGCTTGCTTAGAGCAACAGTCAAATCAGCTTCATTTTGCTGCACTGCCTGGCGAAATGCAGCTAATTTGACCATTGAAGTGCATTTATTAAATAAAAGTTCAACTGAGACACACCTTTACTATAATGATGAGCAAACAAATAATTGTTTTAGGCGCTAATCTTGTTAAATTTTGAAGAACGGCGCAGCATTCCTCCTTCCTTTTTTACTTCCTGTCTGCGCACTCCAGGAGCACCAAGGCCGCAAATACTTTTGAAATGCATCTGAACTGACCATTACAGTCCTTTTATTAAGTAAAAGTTCAACTGAGACACACCTTTACTATAAAGTCAAGAAAACAAATAATTGTTTTTAGGTGGTTACTTTTTAAATTTCGAAGAAATGAGCAGCAACTCGTCCTTCTGCGCATTCCTTGTTATCGGCTTTTGAAATGCAGCTGATTTGACACTCAAAGTAAATTTATTAAGCAAACGTTAGACTGAAACACACCTTTACTATAATTTCGAGCAAACAAATAAATGTTTTTAAGTGTTAATCTTGTTAAATTATTGTTAAAGTCCTCCTGTGCACGCTCCCGTGGCTGCCATTTGGCAGCCAATCGATTTTTGGCACAACACCAGCCCATAGTTCTGGGTTCAGCCCACATTTCCGGGGTTTCAGCAGTGACGCGTAACAAACGCGATGCATCAGTGGTGACGTATAATAGATGTAATGTATACGGCGAAGCAACATATTTATGGATTTTTCCACTTTATTAGACATATGTGGACTGATGTGACTTATAGGGCATTGCGACGTGTACAGCGGAAAATATGGTACTTTTTTGTCCCAAATTTTGTGCTAAGTTTAGAAAAGTCCTGACGTTTTCTTACAACATAGTTGCTTTAATTTTTTTTTTCTTTTAAACTTTGTTTTTAGATTTTCCAGACTGAGCCACTGTGCTTTTCTTGAAAATTGGTCTTGCCAAACTTGTCCGTTATTTTTTTGTTAACCAATCTTTCTGTAGCTATTTTTTTCTGCCAATATTTAAAGGGTCAATCAAAGTTAAAGGGGTTTTAAAAATACAGACAGTACTTTGCTGAATCACTTTTGTAAGTAATATTTTTCTTAGATTAGATATTTAGAATAGAGTGTTCCTTTGTAGGCGAGATTCCACCTTCCTAAATAGGGCCTTTAAGTTGCATAATTTACATAGTTTAATTTTTAATATTCTATTGTTTATGCCATATTTCTCTTTATCATCTCTTCCCTGTCCCTCCAGCCCCAGCCAGGGGCTCCACACTCCACCATGTAGTTCTGGGTCAGCCATGGGATCATCTGGTGGGTTGTTGGCGGCTACAGACGTCTGGTTGTATTCTGCCAGCCTGGTGAGCAGATGTTTCACCACCTCGGGGTGAGCCTCTGCGAGGTCTGACCTCTTGTATGGGTCACTGCTGATATTAAACAGTCAAAGTGACTTCCCCAGCTTTCTGTGTCGCTTCTCAAGTTTCTGCCATCGTTCTGGACCATCTGGAAGAGCTTGCAGTGGGATCCAGTCCCCGTCATCCACATTTCCTGTCAGTAGCTTCCAGTTACCAACTCTGCGGCTCTTACGGCTGTGTCCCAGATCCCAAAGCCATTGAGTTCCAGCGCTTTGTCATATGGCTCATCTGGTTTCCTGGAGACAGGGTCAATGTTGTATAGGATTTCAGTGCGAAGACAGGCCAAGCCCTCGCTGATAGGCCACTACCCCACACATCATAACCATCCAGACCATGGTGTGACTGCTGAGCCCCTGCAAGTCCAAGCATGTAGGATACCAGTCAGAAACATGGATCAGGGCTCTGCTGACAACACCTTTCCTCTTCAGAAGGGGGCTATGGACAAAACCAACAGCCTTGATACCCCCTTCCCAGTAGGTTCCTTTGCCTCCTCTCAATGGCCAGTTGCTCCCCCCTGAGATTGGTTGTCCACCATTATCAGTTGAGTAGATCAGTACTGAGTTTTGATATGCCCATTAGTCTTTAGCTCCTTGACAACTTGTGCAACCCCTTCATCCAGGCAGCTCAACATAGCTGCGTAGTGACACCTGTGGCGATTGCTCTGAGAGTCATAGTGGTGCAGAAAACTATATGGTACCTGCAAGGGTGTGTGTGCAGCCTGAAGGGACAAGTAGAGGAAGAGTGGGGTGTCAGGATTGTGGCTCCTCAGGATTTGCTTCATTCTGTTGCAATAAATGGAATATTGTAAGGTTTAAAGATATTTTACGTTGATCTCTCTGAATGTGTGGATTTATTTGCTCTCACCTCTCAATGTAAAGCAGAGTGGAGTAGTTCCCCCTCATCTCCCAGGCAGGTCTGTTTCCATCATGCAAGTCAAATCCACAAGCTTCAGCCCCGTTGCAGCTCTGATAGGAGAAGTGGTCTCCACTGCCAGTCAGAGTCCCCAGGAAACTCTGAAATCCACGTCCTGTGGGCAGGCAGATCGGCCTGCTAAATCCCAGGTGCCATTTCCCAACCATGTGTGTGGCATATCCAGCTTCACCTAGACGTTCAGGCAGGGTGGGGATAAATATCTGGAGGCAGACAGAGGGGCTGACGTGATCGGATGACGGAATGTTGGAGCCCAGTGTCAATTTGGTAACTGGCATTGAAGAAGGATATAAACATTATATTAGAAAACATCACCCATGCCCTGGCGTGCACATTGTTCTCAAAGTTTAAATATTTAAAAAAATTCTTAAATGTAATGTTACTTACTTAATAACATAATGTAAATGTTTCATTACTTCCGCCTCTCGACAGAGCAAGTCGCATATCTTTTTGCTCCAACCCTCCCTAAGTTTTCCTCTTCCTGCTTGCTTTTGTCTCGTCCGTGATTCTTCAGCGCTCACTCGAACCAATTTGCGATGGATTTACTAAATTGGGCTGTTTCATCTATAGATAAGATTTTTTCCACGAAGCGAACCGGGCCAGGAGAAGCGGTTTGCCCCTCTGACACGCACGCTGTCGGATACATGATGGACTCGTGGGGACAGTGGCAACCCATGTGTTTGACCGTCCTGTCTGTCGAAGACGTGGAAGATTTGTGGATTATTGGAATATTGGTGGCAGCTGCTCTGTTTTTTGGCGTGAGCGGAGCTGTCTGTTACTGGAAGATCAGGAAGACTTCGGCAGCTATCGGCGCACTGGCCAAACTTCCTGATCAGCAAGAGACTCTGATCCGGGCCGTGAGCTCCTCAACCCAGCTGTTGTACGAGCTGAACCGCACTATGGGAGCGGCGGTAGACCACCGTGGATCTGCGGTGCGTTTTGGGACTCGTTTACAGCCGCCCGGCATTAATCAGGGCACGGATGGGGGTTCGTAGCTTCGGAAACTCATTTGATTCGGCGATTTTGGACCTGAACAGCACCTGGACTCTGGAAGGCTGCAATCAAAAGAACACTGTGGCCTGGATTGAAGATAAACAATAACTATCTAGTCTAGTTTCTGCACGACCTTGGAAAACAAGAAGGCTGTGTCTGGGAACTCCTCTCCTGGAGTGTAGCTGAGAGACACTGCTGACCCCCCCCCAGAGATCTCTGTGTGTGGCTCGGAGGCGCCGAGCTGAGACAACTGCTGAACTGTGCTATCTGAATGTTGCTCACAGACTCTTGATCTCCTTGCATGTCGTCAAATCTGCAACAATGTCTTGTCTGAATGTGCTTTTGCTGATAGAGTTTTTGGGACTTTATCATAGAGTGTCTTAAGACAATCTTTGATAGACTCTTTTTTGAATATCACAAATGATACCTATTGTGTTTCTCCTTTTTCCATATCTGTTGACCTTCATCTGGAGACGGATGAGCGCGGCCGCGCAGAAGAACATGTGGTACACATGTCATGTGTTTGGAAATGCTGCAGCTTAGCACACTTCTCCCTCTTCTGGATGACTGTGCTTACATAATCACGTTGTATTAATCAATTGGTGCAATGTTAATCAATAAATCTCTTATCTCTCTCTTATCTCTCTTACTTTAATGAAATAATTGTGTGAAATAATAATAATAATAAATAAATAAAAAAAACAGCCTCAAAAGTCTTGAATATGCTCTAATATGAACACACATTGGGTCACCTTTTGTACTGCCTCACCAAAAGCAGGAAACTGTATTGCCTTTAAATAGGTGTGATACAGCATACAGTACAGGAATATTCTATCCAAAAGTCCATTGATTTTACACTAAACAACATTAGATGATTTCAGATACTCACCGCCCTGTCATCAGCTGACTGTGCGATGGTGAGCAGATAGGCTGAACATAATAATTTTCCAGTTTGATTCCTTCTGTGGCCAGCTGGTCCAACGATGGTGTTTTGATGTCAGAGCCGTGATAGCAGATGTCTCCATATAACCTTGGTCATCCACCATGATGAAGATAAGGTGAGGGGATCTGGGCTTTCCCACCTCCTTAATGTTCCCTCTACCATCCATGAGTTTACAGAAACAGCCAAGACCATCGAGCAAGATTCTCCCAATTACCAGGAAAACCACAGAGTTGATTCCTCCCCTCATGTCCAGAAACACTCTGTTGCTGGCATTTACTGAAGACTGATTCTCTCAGAATTTGCTGTTCTTTTAGTTGCCACTCAGCAGGAGCATTTTGCAGGATAATGGGTCTGTGGATCCACGGAGCCTGACAAAAATTCATCTATTCGTTCAGATTGAGTTGGAGGTTTTTAATGTGGCATTTGCAGGAGGTGAAGAAAAACTCTCATCTTCAATGAGCAATAGCAAGTTGGCAGAGGCCAGTGCTCGAGCATGACATGAAGACTTCAGCTTCTGCAGAACCTTGCTACATTTTTACAAACTTTCAGGTGCCTCATGACTGAAATGACCTTGGAAACTCAAATAGTTGCTGTTCACATATGTCCTGTATAGTAAGCAGACTTTACAAACAGACGTTATGATTTTGCAAAGTCTATTTTCTCACTGAAATGGTGGATAAAAGACAATACTACTGTATAGTGATTTCAGAAAGTTTAATTGGTGACTTTTGGTCTTTTTACACACAAATGGTGTTTTGGGGCGTGCGGTAGCTGGGTGGTCGGTGTTGTTGTCTTGTCCTGAGGTTCCAGGTTTGAACCCTATTTGTGTCACTCACGAGGGGCATATAGCATAAAACAAACGTCATTTATTTTGTGTGAATTGTGTCCATTGTAGTAACCCCTGAAGAAGGGAGCAGCTCAGAAAAAAATGCAAATGTAAAAGAAAAACAAAATTTGTGCCTTTTTTTTACGAAGATATTTAAAAACGGACAACTTTTGAAATCTGTGGTTTTATGGCTGAATCACCTTGTCAGAACCTTTTCAAAGTTTGTTTACTGAAAACGTATTGTTATGTGAGGTCATAAGTGGAAAATAAGAGGTTGAAGACAGCAGATACAAACCAAACTCACACTTATTAAAACTAAAAGGTGGCACAAGATAGTTAGACAGATTATTAATTCCAGGGGGAAATTTGAGGCAGCATGTTCTAATTATACAGGAAAAAGGACATATGAAATAATCAAAACAAGAAGCAGAATACACAAATTTGGAAAAAGACAACATGCAGATGCACAAGGTGGTATAGTATTCATGATTAACCCACAGGTACATATGTATAGATACATGCATATGCATCTAAGCGCACACACACATATACATATATACTGTATCAATCACTCAATCAATCAATTAATCAATCAATCAATCAATCAATTAATTTATTCACTCGATTAAAAAAATCATCAGTTTACAAACACATTCTCTGACAACATATATTTACACGAGTGAAGAGGGAGCAGGAAGAAGAAAATCTTGTATAGACCTGCCCCCTTTCTCAATAATTACAAAAATGTCATGGCCGTATACATTAAATTAACAAAACAAGTTGCAAACAATATCTAAACAATAACATATATAACAATATACCACTGTTCCCATTAACAACTCAAAAGTGTATAAGAGTTAATCGTTCTTTTTTTATAAAGTGTTTTGAATTGGTTTATTGTAGAGCAATTTTTAAACTCCTCATCCAAACTGTTCCATAGTTTTACTCCATGCACCGAAATGCACATTTGTTTTAAAGTAGTACGCACAGTTTTACTTTTGAAATCATACTTCCTTCTGTTAGTTCTATCACAAGAGCTTAAGACAAAGAACTTTTGTAAATTAAATGGCAATAATCTCTTTCTAGCTTTAAACATAATCAATAACATTTTTAAATCAACCAGATCCTTTAGTTTCAAGATATTTGATTGAATAAACAATTTATTTGTGTGTTCTCTGATGTCCACTTTATAAATAATTCTCATAACTTTCTTTTGTATGACAGATAACGGTTTAGTGTTGGTTTTATATGTGTTGCCCCATACCTCTATACAGTATGTCAGATATGGAAAAACAAATGAATAATATAATGTCTGTAGTGTTGACAGCTCTAAAACATGTTTTACTTTATTTAGAAGTCCAATACTTTTGCATAGTTTTAATTTTATGTATTTTATATGAGATTTCCAGTTAAGTTTATGATCTAAAACAACACCTAAAAATTTAACTTCATGTACTCGTTCAACTTGATTATTATCTACAGACATTATAATAGAATCATCTATTTTTCTATTACCAAAAATCATGAATTTTGTTTTATTCCAGTTTATTGATAATTTGTTGTATTTAAACCATTCATTAAGTTTAGACATCTCACAAGTCATACATTCTATAATGGGTTTTAAGTCATTCCCAGAACAAAATAAATTTGTATCATCTGCGAACAGGATGATTTGTAACTCTTTAGACACTTCACAAATGTCATTGATATACAAAAGAAAAAGCCTTGGTCCTAGCACTGAACCTTGGGGGACTCCACATTTTATATTTTGAAGATCTATGCATGTGCATGTGAATATACATGTACATGTGTCTGGCAGCTGTGTCTGGGGTAATGCAGATTTACAAGGCTCTATTTATAGTTGGTCTGATGGATTGAAGGGGAAAAAATGTAGGAAACACAAAATAAATGAAAAAATAAAATATAATAAAAATCAACAAGCGAACTTTTTAAAATGAAAGACAAAAAGAGAATAATACTAATTCTATAAAAAACTGAAGCATTACAAAAATATGAAGAAATTCATGAATTCTTATGGAATAAAAAAATAAAAAATAACGGGGGTAAACGAAACAATAGGGGGTAAACCAAATCCAAAATAAAATAAAACAGCAATTATTAAAAATCTAATCATTTGAATTTGATCAAAAAAATAAAACGTAAAACAACTTGAAGCTATTTTTTAATCCACCTGAAACCTAAAAGCTGATTATTTGCCAGTCAATCTGTATTTACACCATTAAAGGTACAGTATGCAGTTTCTGTAGAACTGCAGAACTTAGAAATATTTTCAACAGGCAAAGCATTCTGATCCCGCTCTGCCCCCTTGTGGTCTGTTAAATTTCAAATTCAAGCTCTGTTTTTATTGGCTGATTCAAATTCAAGCTCTGTTTTTATTGGCTGGTTACAAACTCTGTTTTTATTGGCTGGAAAATGGTGGGTCACCTTTTCTTTTTAGAAATGCTTATTTACCACCTGGAGAAGCAAGGGGACAATATATATATATATTTTTTTCAGAGATTACCTGGCTAACATCAGTCTGTCAGGAGGTAGTGACAGAGTGAAGAAATATGTTCATAAAAAAAGCTACATACTGTAGCTTTAATATTATTACCAGTGTGACAATTTACTATTAATGGTTTTAGATTTGCTGGTACATATTCTCTTTAAAACTGCCACTCCCAATAAGTGCTGCATCAAACATTATACGGCAATTTCCTGTGCTGCATATTTCAAATTATTGTCTAAACCCCTAATGAAAATCAAATAATCTCTGTCATTTTTCTTCGTCTGTTTGATGCTACTCAATTAATAGAGTCACCAAATGACAATTACCGCCCATGCCAGGACACTGAAACCTATCAAGGGAACATCCGGCGTTGTGATGAGAATACATATCGACCCACTGGGCTCTTAGCTTTCACCTCAGTACCATCTTCTTCCCATTACGCTGTGAGGAAATCAATGCTTGCAGAAACGAGTCCATTTCCTTCATCGTAGAAGCAAACTCATGTTGCATCGTCCTGTGGGAAATTTCACCGGCCTTTTCCTCATGGCTAAAGCAAGAGATTGGGAAAGCTGACGTAACGTGACATTGTGAATTGGTGGGAAATATGCACAAATAAAAGAGGAATACACTGCATTGAGTGAATGTTGAATATGATTAAAAAAAGATCAACACTGGGGAATCAAAAAGGTCCTCTGTCTGTGCAACATAAACAAAGTGACATAAGAGGAGCAGTCACTTTTTCTTGCTGCGTGTGTGGGCGACATGGTCTCCAGTTGTAGCCATCAGTGTGCCTCAGGGAAATGCAGGGTGACGTGAACTCTGCTTTGCTGCTAAGAGGGAGCAGGACGGAGGGAGTGTTGAAAATGGAAAGTGACAAATGTCTTCTTGAGGAGCACAGAGAGCATGGGACTGTGCTTTTGGTCTCACCTGTCCAAAAGGAAACAAGTGAAATCACCGAGGAAACACTCACAACTGCTATTACTTACTGTATATAATCCCTGTGCTGTAGAGCTGCACTTTACAGGCTCTCAGTCACAAATGGACAAATAATAAAAAGTGGTTTAAAGAACAAAACAGAGGCCATGTCTTTCCCTCTATTAAATGTACTTTCTGTTTCTGTACAAATGAAGCGAATCCGGTGAGAGTTTTCACATTTGTGCGTTTGTTTGTGTGTTTTGGAAAAGACTGCTGCGCTGCAGAGTAGGAAGGAGTCACAGTGGGTGTGATTTATTTATGACAATGACTGAATGACTCATTTGATCTAAAGCCACTCTGTGAGCCTAGAGCTAAGATGTAGGTGTATGTGTGTGTGTGTGTGTGTGTGGGGGGGGGGGGGTCTTTGTGACTGCACTTGAACTTTTTTGGGCATCATTCAACACTAAGAGCCTTTTGGGATGGCTTTTTAAATCCTAAGTTTATTCTACACTCATAATACTGTACTTTACAATACAGTAACTCATTGATACTTAAAAAGACTGCATATCATTGAAAAAGGTAAGCTTTATAAAATCTTCCTTGCATTTAGAGATTTACATTTATTGTAAGCTATAAAACAGCTTAGATGAAAGTCATAATAAAATCAAACTCCACTATGCAGCATGACCATATCAATATCATCCCTCCAAACCAAGAAGGTTCTACAAGTATAGGAACTTCTCTAAGGAATGGAGAATGTATATGGCATAAAGTTTGGGTTTTACTTGCCAAGACTGCTTTGTTTTCATTACTACCAAAATTGTGATCACTGTAGGGGGTTGTATTCTCAGTTTTTTTCTGAATTCTTTCATTGTAGAAATGCTCAAATGACGCAGCAGCAGTGGGGTTTGTAACAAGAGGTGGAGGACAGAAAACTGGAGGAGCAAGTTGCATGGCATCAGAGCACCCAGCTCAGATCTAACTAGAATATTTCTATGTCAAGAGTACCTGGGTGTTCACCTGGACAACTGAGCAGATTATATTTCTTGTGGATGCTTTGGGTTTTCAGCGTTTGAACCAACGTAATGCAATCCTTCTCTGACATACGGACAGTTTCTTTTGCAGCCATCAGTTGGAGCAGCACCATCAAAGTCACCACCTTAAATAAATTAAACAAACTGACACAGTCAGGCATTGCTCCTGTTTAAGGTGTGTCTCTTCAGCTGTTTAAACTTTGAGCTCATGATGAGAAAATGTTTCCCTCTTTCTTTCTGTCACTTATGTTGCTGATATGTTAACATTCATTCAACCTTTATTTATACAGGTTAGTCTCATTGAGCCTCAGGGACTCATTTACAAGTGCGACCTGCTTTCAAACAAAGAATGATGACAACAGTAGACAACAATAGACAATCGTAAAAGAAAGCATTTAAATTGAAAATAAATAAAAGAAAATGGTGGTAAAAAAAAAAAAAACGAAAAAGGAAAAAAAAAAACAGCTAGCTTGTAAAGCCATGATGACACTAGAAAACTAAAAACAGGAACATGTCTGCATTGGTTTTTGCCATGAACTTAACAGAAGCCACTTAGAGAGGTCATGGTCGAGAGCTTCAGATCTTTTTGAAAGATATTCCAGGTTACAGGAGCAGAGTACCATTTTGCCTAATTCAGTATGCACCAAGGGGACGTTGCATGTAATCATGTCCTGAGAGTGCACACTGTAGCTGCACTCACGCAGTGACATGTAGGAGGAGATGTATGAAGGCAGCAGACCAAGAAGTGATTTAAAGATGAAAATGTACCAGTTGGAGAGACTGTGTGAAGTTATTGATGACCAGTTAAACAGTGAATACAGGGTACAAAGGTGGGTACGGTAGTTACAGCTAGTTATAAATCTTAATGCACCATGATAGGCAGCATCCAGCATCTGCAGGGTGATTGGGCAGCACGGTGGCACAACTGGTAGAGCTGCTGCCTCTCAGCGAGCAGGTCCCCGGTTCAAATCCCGGTCCGGGGGCCTTTCTGGGTGGAGTTTGCATGTTCTCTCCGTGCATGCGTGGGTTTTCTCCGGGTGCTCCGGTTTCCTCCCACAGTCCAAAAACATGCATGTTAGGCTGATTGGTGACTCTAAATTGACCCTGGGTGTGAGTGAGACAGGTCCCTCTTGTAAATGAGTCCCCGTGGCTCAACGAGGCTAGCCTGTATAAATAAAGGTTGAATGAATGAATGAAAGGAGCGTTCATGTAAATAATGTCACCATAGTCAATGGAGGGAAGGAAAGTTAATGCATTTCCTAGCATTCAGAGTTAGACCAGATCTATTTCTGAAAAAGAAACCCAGTTTAACTTTCAGTTTCTTTACCAAGTTTGACACGTGGAGCTTAAAAGAGAGATGCAAATCAACCAAGATACCCAAATACAGTACTGTATTTGTAGGAATTGACAAACTCAGTACGAACACCATTCAAGGATAAAATCAAGGGAAGAACTGCTGGGACCGACTTCTTGTTTGAAAACAACATCCCTTTGGTTTTGTCTGTGTTTAGGACAAGTTTGAGAGGGAACAAATCTGATTGGATGATGTCAAAGTTGGATTGCAAAAGCTGGAAAAACTTTAGCAACTGTTTTAGCTCGACAAGAAACAACCATATCATCGGCACAGAAATGTAAGGATGCATCAGGGATGATCTGACCTACATTACCTATGTAGATTGTGAAGAGGGTGGGACCTAAGACTGACCCTTGTGGTACACCATTATTAACCATTAAATAACTGGAAGAAGTACCATTATGTTGAACACATGCCTCAGATTTGAAAGATAGTTAGTGAACCAACCAATGGTGTGAACTGAGAAACCGATTTCTGAGAGCTTATGACACAAGATGTTATGGTCCACAGTGTCAAAATCTTTAGACAGGTCTAAGAAAAGTGCAGCACAATAACCCTTAGCATCCAATTATTCAACAATGTCATTAAAAACCTACGGTGAAGCAGTTGTTGTGCTGTGTTGTTTCCTGAAACCAGATTGATGGAGAGGTAATGGCGTAGTGGTAATGGCAGTTGTCCCCCGATCGGAAGGTTGGCGGTTTGAATCCTGGTTCCCCACACCATGTGTCGTTGTGTCCCTGGGCAAGACACTTAACTCTGAGTTGCTCCCGGTAGGACTGGATGGCACCTTGCATGGCAGTCTGCCGCTACCGGTGAATGAATGTGTGTATGAATGGGTGGATGGTTGGTATTGTAAAGCGCTTTGGGGCCCCTCATAGGGGGCTGGAAAGCACTATATAAATAAGCTCCATTTACCATTTAAATGAGTCCAAATACTTTTTGATTCTAGAGTTTATCAGTTTTTCTAGAACCTTGGCTAAAATACAGGGTTTAAAAATTAGACAATACCTGTAGTTGTTCAGTGCGGTGGGGTCACCTCCCATCAGCAAAAATAGAACAAAGGCTGTTTTCCAAGCATTTGGAACAGAGTTTTGGCTTATGGACAGGTTAAAGATTTGGGACACTGGTTCTCCAATGAAATGAGTGGCCAGCCTTAAGAAGTACCGGTAAGTGGAAGGCCATCGGGGGCTGCAGATTTCTAACAGGTGGTCATATTTAAATTGCAAAGACAACAAAGATATGCCATGTGAGGGCATATCTAAGAGGGCAAATAGCTCAAACTTACTAAATTTGATGGGTGTTCCTGCCATTATGTAATTAGCAACATTTGTTCTGTAAATAATAAGCAAATTAAGGGAGCTCGTGAAGAAGTAAAGATGGAGCACCTCTCATTGTGAATCTTCCTGTAACTATGAAGCGAAAGGTGCTTAAAGAAGGCTCATTATAATGGAAAACATAATTTATTCATGTTGTGTCAGAGCATACATTTGTATTCCTTTTTTGCTGACTATGTCAACACAATTTGTGTTTTAGTGATGAAGGAATAAAACAAGTTTCTTGCAGGATATAAACATCACACTGGCAATCAAGCCAATATATTACACCTATATATTATAAGGAAACCCCATATCTTACTCCACTTGCTTGCTAAATGGAATGATGTGAAAATATACTGTACATTACAATAATCCAAAGACAGGCTTGCATATTGCTGGAGTAGTTGATGAGAAATACTGAGATAATTTGGAATATGGTTTATAACAAGTTTGTTTGTCAGATGGACTGCACAACTTTCAGGTTTAAATGCATTGGCAGTCTCTCTAACAACCAAACAGATATTTCAGTAAATGACAACACCTGCTTTTTACTTCAAAAATTTAAATGCAAACTTTAAGTAAAAAAAATGCACAAGAAAAAAAACACAAATACGCACTCACTTTCACTTCACACACTGTGTTGGATTGACAAGATAGTGCTGATTGGGTGGAGAACCGCTCACATCAAGCAAGACCCCCTTACACAGAAGATACTGGTGTGAACGTGCCTTCCACCTCTTTTTTTTTTTTGTTCTTCCCTGGACAGGTTATTCAATCTCATCAGACATTTACCATCTGCAGAGCATGCTGGCTTTCACTGGCAAAAATATTCTAAGGATTATAGAAGTACTGAATGTGGTGTTACTGGACAGTGGAGAGTGTCACCAAGAGGATAAAGGGAGTAATACATGCAAAACAAAACAAAGCAAGATGCATGCGATAAAGGAGTAAAGGATAATGGTTATAAAAAACATGTTTCCTTCTTTTTTAGACCCCTACCAGAGGAATCCTATTAATTAAACTTAATCACTTAATATTCACTGAATTTCAAATACCCAAAAGGGTTTATGTCAATGTGGTTCTGAGAGGTATTAGACAATTTAAAAATAAATACTAGTGGTTTATTACCACAGAGATTATGTTTTGGTTATTTCCATATAAAATATTGTCTTTCAGACAAAAATCAGCACAAAAGGGGCAAAAGGACAACGTCTGGTGAAGTGAACCAGCAGCCTGTTTGTGACTTTAACCAATCAGAGTTCAGCTGGAACGATATGTTGTGTAACATTTTATAGACAGATGGTCTGGACCATGGCTTTGTGTGAGTTCAGGTGTGTGTGAGTGTGTGTGTGTGTGTGTGTGTGTATGTGTGTGTGTGTGTGTGTGAGTTCAGGTGTGTGTGTGTGTGTGTGCTCTGCTCACTGGTGACAGCACACCCATGTTTTCAGGAGGCCACCAGGTGCAATGTCACATCTGTCTTGTGTAGCAGATGACACGTGAATCATCTCTCGCAGGACTTCCACAGCCCTGCAGGGCATCATATAGTCTGTCACAAACTGGGGTCAGAAGTTCAACCCACTGGGACACAAGCTGTAAGCATGGAATAAAAAGAGCCAGCTTAAAGAAAAACATTTTAAA
>JBBPBX010051310.1:0-24627 GCA_038048925.1 Garcialebias charrua | reverse complement strand
TTATTCACAAATGAAGCACCTTGAAAAACTTGATAATGAAAAAAGTGACATTTAGATAGAAACAGTAGTTTAATCCAAAATTAACTGATATAGTGCACACAAAAAACTAACCTTGTAAGAAGGTTAACAGTCAACTATTGTACATAACAAATTAATCATTTTAGCAAATACTTTTCTAATGTAATATAGTTAACATTGCATCCTTTAAAAAACATGTTAAGAGTTGTGTTACGTTTACAGTAAGTACACCAGTACTGTACATGTTTGAGAAAAATGTTTACATTTAATGTCTTCTCACTTCTCACTTGAAATAAGCTGGCATCCTTTGCGTGTGAATGCTGGAATGATTAAATTGACACCATGCTCTTCCAGCAGGTCCCTCACTGTGAAACCACGATCACCCATCACCTGATCTCCAGCACGCAGATAGTCCAGAAACCCAGAGTTCTGTGTTATATACCTGTCACTGCATTTACCACCATAAGCATCTGAAATAAACATGATTATTCCAGAGGGAGAAACAGCCAATAAATATTTCACAGTGTTATTTGCATGTATGATTCACTTCTGGAGTCCAAGTTTTTAGCTTTCTGCAAAACATGTTGCTTTAATTGTTTCACGGGGCAACCATAGAATAAGGTTGTTGGTTTGTTCTGACATTATGTCAATCCACATTCCAACAGTCATGCTGCATGTGACTGGTGGTGTTGAGCAGCTCCACACTCTCATCAAGCCCATCTGAAAGTAAAAGTACATTATACAAACATTAGGGTTCATTTATGAACACACACACACACACACCTATATTATATATATATATATATATATATATATATATATATATATATATATATATATATATATATAGATAGATATATATATATATATATATATATATATATATATATATATATATATAGATATGTATAAATAAAAGCACACACAGCATACATATATAGGTGCGTGTGTTTATTTGCCAGTTATGAACGAAAATAGTATAATTTAATCACTGACTACATAAAATCATAACACTAAAAGCTGTCTCTTAAATCATACCTGATCCTCTGGATGATAGAGTCTTTTTTCAGGTGGTTTCTCGTAGCCCAGCCACAAAGAAGGATGCGGGTTTTTCTTATCGGAGCATGTTCAACACCCACTAGTTGCAGCCACAAATTCAGCTTCGTCTAATTATTCGTACAGCCACGAACAGCGCAACAGGTACCCGAGCTCCTCAAGACATCTTCGTGACAATATTAGCTCGAAATAACAGAAAACAGAACTTTAACAGAACTTCAACGACGCGCGCAGATTAGCAAGAAAACAACGAGGAGCCAATGCAGAAATTCTACTTCCGGGGTCAAACGGAAGTAAGACACATTATCGCTTCTACAGTGACACCTCCAGGAATAAGGTGGATATGGACTGACAATAATCCATTGACGTATATTCTGACCAAACCCAGGCTTGATGCTTGTGAACAGCGATGGGTGGCGAAGCTCGCTGCATACGACTTTGATTTGAAATATATCCCCGGCCCAAAGAATATCGTTGCTGATGCCTTAAGCCGTGAGCCGTTTGTCCAATCATGCATGGGTCATCGCCTTGTGAACGAGCCATATACCTCGCTGTTGGACCAAGTCAAAGGTGTGAATGACAGAATTGTACAGGATGTCTTCAGAGTGTCCAACAACTGTCAGGCTGTTGTAGAAGATGGTGATGAGTTGTCGACTGAGCAAGCCCAAGACACAGTACCACCAGACTCGAGAGGCTCAATCTCAGCGGAGGAAGTTGCTGCCGTCCTCAATGCTCAGTCCAGCGGAGGTGTGAGTCATGTATTGGGAACCGGTGTTGACCCCAATCTTCTGCTGGATGAAAACCAGTCCTTGGCACTCCCACAGAGCCAGCTTGTCAATTGGCAGGAGGCCGACGACACAATAAGCAGAGCCATGTACTTTGTACGAAGACATAAGAGACCTACAAAACGAGAAAGAGCTGTTGAATCACCAAGTGTGATTAAGCTGCTGAAGCACTGGACTAGACTCACCATCCAGAATGGCATGCTATACAAGGCAAAGAGAGATCCCCACATGAACAGAAAGATCCTCCAGTTTATAGTGCCTGACTCATTGAAGCAGAAAGTTCTCCATGGTCTCCATGACGCGGCGGGTCACCAAGGCAAGCACCGTACCTTGTCTCTTGTGAGGCAAAGGTTCTTCTGGAGCGGCATGGAACGTGATGTTATGAACTATGTTCGATCCTGTCAGCGTTGCATAGTAGGAAAAACACCTGAGCCGCAAAGTCGTGCACCACTCAAGAACATAGTCACTTCCGAACCTATGGAGTTAGTTTGCATAGACTTTTGGACTGCTGAACAGGGCAACAAGTCTGTGGATGTGCTAGTTGTGACCGATCATTTCTCCAAGATGGCACATGCCTTCCCCTGCAAGAATCAGACTGCCAAGGAAGTTGCTCGTCGTCTCTGGAATGGCTTCTTTCTCATTTATGGGTTTCCTCGCCGTATTCATTCGGATCAAGGGGCCAACTTTGAAAGCAAGCTAATCAAAGAACTTCTAGATATGGCTGGAGTACAGAAATCCCATACGACTCCTTATCACCCGATGGGAAATGGTGTCGCAGAGCGATTCAACAGGACTCTAGGAGAAATGATCAGGTCTCTTCCCCCTCAGCCAAAAGCAAAGTGGCCACAAATGTTGCAGCTACTCACTTTCTGCTATAACTGCACGGAGCATGAGACAACAGGGTTTGCACCATTCTACCTTGTGTTTGGAAGGATCCCTCGTCTACCCGTTGACGTCATGTTTCAGCATGCCCTCACCAATGATGCTGTTGTCAATTACTCAGACTTTGTTTCTCACATGAAGAGAGGTCTACATGAGGCTGCTCAGATTGCACAGAAGAGCAGTGCAAAAGCCCAGGCTCGTCATGCCAGGTTGTACAACCGCAAGGTCAAGGGTTCACCTCTCGTTGTTGGGGACAGAGTACTAATCGCCAACAGAGGTGTGCCGGGTAAACGAAAGACTGCGGACAGATGGGAGTCTACCCCTTATGAGGTTGTGTCAGTCAAGCCAGATATCAATGTCTACAGAGTCAAGGATGTTCTAACAGGTAGAGAGAGAGTTGTCCACAGGAACCTGCTACTCTCTGTTAGCTTCTTGCCCTGCGAGGATGATGAGGACTGTAAATCTGTGCACTCTGTCAGTGATGCCGCTACACATGGTAGTGGTCTACGCCCTAATGTACCTGACATAATGGAAGACAGTGATGTTCGCACAGTCAACTGGCTAATGCAGACTGGCGATGATGGAATCCTTTCAGAAGATGGCGACTCATTTGACCGGAGATCCAGTGTCACCCAGTCTGACCATCTCACGATTGCCACATCCAATCCAACCAGTCATCTAATCCTTGTCCATGATGTTGCCCACTCAATGGTTGACGATGTGGAAGACTCTCGACATTACCCAGACATGTCCTCTCCTGACAATGTCCTCACAGACTTATCCCATCCTATTGACAATCCTCTAGATATTGATGTGCCTGTAACAACTGCTCTGGAAGGTGACTGTTCAGACACTTCCATTCCAGGTTCCAGACTTCAGGTTGCTTCCACACGACCTAAATGTCATGTTCTTAGGGACCGTGGGTCAATCAAGCCCCCCAGACGTCTTGTTTGTGAGATGAATGATCATGCAGTCAATGAGGCTTCTTTATCCGCTGTGTCAGTTAGTTCCCTGATTCAGTTCTTTTCAAGTGCACTTTCAGTTTAAGTAACAGGGTTATGTGTATGCTATTCAAGAGAATGCTTGAGTAGTACTTTTGAGGTTACAGGAACAGTGTTTACAATTCAGGGGTGTAACAGGCACCTTTGAGTCTGTGTTTAGTTAGGAGTTTGATCACCTCCTTTCTTTATATACTCCTTTATGGGAGAGTTTTTGAACTGACAGATATATCCAGTTTTGTTCCTGGTATTACAGTTTTTGTTTGCTTTTACCTTTATACACCCATTTTTTTTTTTGCTTTGTTTTGTTTGGTCTGAGGAATTACTCTTCATATTTAGCAGAATTTCAGGGGGGTGTATGTAACAGGTATAAACACTTTGATTATTTTGTAGTGAAATTCTTGCTAAAATATGTATTATAGTTGTCCTGCAGTGTGTGGTTTATAAGCGCCCTCTACTGGTTGGCTATAAATATGACGTAAAACCGGAAGTTCCCCACAGTTGGTCAGCTCTCTGCTGTGGTAAGTCATACAGTTCGGTTATTTTACAAAAGTATCATTAAGTATGCTACAAAGCTAATGTGAAATTTATCATAATATACAGTTTATTGTAATATACAGTTATGCATCAACATTGTGTTGCTACATAACCGTTGATAGAAAACTGTTGATACAAGTTTGGTTTTGTATGAGTTGCTCATAAGAGAATAAATTCATAAATGCTACTTTCTCTAGATGGCCACACCAGTAGAGGAGCTAACTACAGTTTCTTTGTGCTGTGAACCACTCATTTTGCAGGTAATTTGTTATATAAAATGTTCAGAGTTAAGTCCGTTATGTTAACGGTTATATCTTGTACAGTAACGGCTGGTTGTTGCCATGACGACACAACGTTAACTGCTATTTTTTTGTGAACCACCAGAGGGTGCTGTAAGACAATTTAATATTTCATTTTGACGGCTGCCTGTCTTTAATTTTCTAATTTCTTATTTCATTTATGACACAACGTGAACTGTTATTTTTTTGTGAACCATCAGAGGGCGCTGTAGAATAATTTAATATTTCATTTTGACCGCTGTCTGTATTTATTTTTCTATTTTCTTATTTCATTTATAAAAACTAATAAAAAAGAGAAAAAGGATGTTAAGATAAAATAGGGTTAAAACCAGGATGTTAAGCTAAAATAGGGTTAAAACCAGATTACATTAAATCCATGTTAATTTTAAAACCACTATACGATCATATGTTAAAAAGAGTGCAGTATTGTCTGAAATTGTTGTAAGAAAAGTTTTACACACAGTTGGTCAGCTCTCTGCTGTGATGGCCACACCAGTAGAGGAGCTAACTACAGTTTCTTTGTGCTGTGAACCACTCATTTTGCAGTAAAGTTCCACTTCATCCAACCCACTGGCCTCTGAGAGTGTGATTATGACAGGACGGGTCCACAACTGTTACATATATATATATATATATATATATATATATATATATATATATATATATATATATATATATATATATATATATACTATACAGGTAGTCCCCGACTTACGAGCGCTCTGACTTACGAGGTCCCGGACTTAAGAGCATGCATCTCATAAAAAAAAAAAAATAAAATAAAAAAAAATTATTTTTTTTTTTTTATTTTTTTTTTTTATAAATGAATACATGTACAGTACTGGACAGTCACCAAGCACTTAGCCTATCCTAACACAGTTTTTAAAGATGAAGGAATAAGTTGAATTGTCTCCCTTTCACATAAAGGGAGCAAGCTCCCTATGGAGCCTGCAGGGAGGAGGGAGACAATTCAACTGACTCCTTCATCTTTAAAAACTGTGTTAGGATAGGCTAAGTGCTTGGTGACTGTACAGTACTGTACATTTATCTATTTATAAATAAAAAACAATAAAAAATAAAAATACTGTATATACTGTATATTTTTAATGGTGGGGCTCGGGTCCTCTGGTCCTGTCAGGTCTGGACCTGAGGGATGGGCGTCCCCGGTGCCCGAGCCTCGGTGACCGGCCCTGGGGCTACGTCGGTGCAGCGGGCTCCGGCGGGGGCCTGTGTATTGTCGCTGTTGACCCCGGGGGGTCATTGTGTGTGGTCCCTGGCGGGCTTCGTCCGGTTCTTCCACTTGGTCGGATCTGGGGAGTGGACGAGTGGCTCGTCCTGTTCGGGTGGTCCTGGGGACTCTGGGCTCGGGGTCCTTCCTGGGGTCTTGGGCTTTGATCGCCCCTTCGTCTGTCTCGGGCTTTGGGGGGACGGGTCTCTGATGCTTCACAGTCGCTACTAAATGTTCTATTGGAGGAACCTTATTCACTTATGCATGCTCACAACCACACACAAATGGATGCAGGGATGTATAGTAGATGTATGTAGATGGGTATATAAATGAATATAAATATATATGTATGTATATTGTATATATATTTGTAGGTATGGGTATGTGTATTTATAGAAATCTTTTGCAAGGTCATGAATATTATCAGTCTTTATGCTTGTATGTTTCGTTGTTGTGTTCTGTCATGTGCTTTGCAGGATTGTGGACGGAGGTTTGGTGTGTTTGCCTTGTGCTCTTTCTGTGGACAATTGTTGTTTTGTTGTCTCACTTTCTCTTTTCTTTCTTTCTCTCTATTAAAAAAAAAAAAAAAAATACATATTGGAGTGAGAGGATGGCTATAAGGTGTGAAGGGAGGCCATCTATAAATGGAAAAAAAAAAAAAAAAAAACATTGGATGTACAGTATATCAACAGCTCATTTACTTTTGAAGTCAGCCGAATTCAAGATGGCTGCCATAGCTAATCAACGTTAGCCACCCTTTTATAGGACCTTTTATATCGGTGAATGGTCGATGTCCGATATTTACCTTTATCGCTAATATCGGCTGATACCAATACCATGCCGACAATATCGTGCATCTCTAGTTGTTTCAGTGCTGCATTCAGGCGCAGTACGCACAGTATTTCGCCAAAGGTTTCAGCAAAGATCTCCCTTTCCTGCGTTTGCTCACAACGCTCCGTCGGTGGAGCATTAGGAACATGGAGTCGCTGTCTAACCCCGTCACCTGTCAAAAGTCTGCTCCATGAGTGCACCCCGTGAAAATTACCGCTAGGATTATTCAAATCCAAATTGAACCATGAGATTAAGAGGCAGCGACGTCGTCATCTCGTACAGAAGGCGGACTGACATACAGTATGCACACGCACACATACTGTATATGTAAAGCAGCGGGACCAAGAAACTCAGCTTTTTGTTCTTGTCTGAGAAAATACATGTGTGTTTGTGTTGTGCCCGTGCCTCTGTGCATGAATTACTTTACAGTTTGTTCATTAACGCTGTCCCACGGCACCACAAAATCATAAATGGCTGCACAGGCCACTGGTTTCTCCAGCTGCCCCTCTTTGTTGGGTAAAAGCGCATCTTTCAATGAAAAGATTAAAGCTCTGAGCTGTTTAACAGTAGATACAGCTTTGCATGTCCTTTATCTAAAATGACACCAAAGATTTTCAAAATGTGCCTCAGTTATGGTTGCCATGAGGCACAAATGACGCAACTCTGCAAAAACAAACTGCTAAATTCAGAAAACAAACCTACAAAGTAGAAAATACTGAAAATTTCAGAAAATACTCAACAGGAAATACAACATACAGTAAGAACAGAGGAAAAAAGTTCAATGGCACGTAAAAAACACCAACATTTAAGAAGCATTATCCTGAAATATTCTGAAAACTTGGCTTGTTTGGCATCTGAATCTGACATTTTATGCAATTGCACATTTTTCATTTAAAGCATAACCTTGACTTCAATGTGACAAAACTAGCACAAAATGCACATTAATGATTTGATCTGAAAAAAAGGGCTTTATGTTTTAGCCTTTGGACAGCCATGTCCTGTACCATTAAAGACAAAAAAGAGTAAAAATAATGATCTAATTTAAAACCTGAAGTCATTACAAACATTACACATAATATTTGCTTGATGTGAGCATGTCAAATTTTGTTCAAATAGCATTTACTTCAGTACAAATCAAGTCCAAATCTGGAAAAGTTGGAACGCCTGAGTAATGTGTAAATATAAACAGAATGAAATGTCTTGCAAATTGCATAAACCCAGAAACACATTTTAATAAAAAGAAGCATGTGTGAACACAGTCCAGAAATGCAGACTTTTCTAATTTAAAATGTTTGTTTATTAAATTTGTTCATTTTTTACAAAAAACACAATACAAAACAATCCCATAAATGATAACGTACAAAATATTTAAAAAAGAAAGGTAGCAGAAAGAAGAAAAAAATCGTATTATATCTGCCCCTTTTTTCAAACAATCAGTTCAAACAATAATAATCTTCCAGTAACAAAACAAAATGAATAACTCTTTCTAATTTTCTAACTAATACAATACACATTACGCTACTTCATATATATTTTTTAACAATTTAGTTTTGATCTGAGGCAGAGTGGAAAATTGTTCAGTTTTCTGACAAATCAACATTTTTCAATTGTTTTTGCAAACCACAGACTCCATGTCCACTGTAATAAAAACTAAATGAACTATCCAGCCCGTTATCAGCACTCAGTTCAAAATCCTGCCTCTCTGATGGTATGGGGGTGCATTAAAGTTATACATCTGTAAAGGCACCATCATTGCAGAAAAGTACATACAGGTTTTAAAATAACGTGTGCTTCAAGCCAGACAGTGTCTTGTACTGTATAGGCAAAGCCTTGGATATTCCAGCAAGATGATGCTTAGCAGCTGCATGGCTGCATCGTAGAGGACTCCAGGGGCTGAACTGGCCTCCCTGCAGTCCAGACCTCTGAACTGAAAACATTTTGTGCATCATGACGGGAAAAATCGAGGAAAGACAACCCAGGACTGTTGAACAGCTGGTGTTATAAATATTTCTCTCACCTCAAGAGCATCAGTTTGGATTATGAGAAGAAACACCGTCCAAAACTGAGAAAAGGATTACCGTAGTGTGACATGACTGACACTTTAAGGTCTCTTTTTTTTATCAGTCTGGGTGTGTCGGATCATTCAGCTGCTGTTTCTAGGGAGGCACAATACTGGAATTTTGGCCGATATCCGATATGCTAATATGTTAAAACTTATTTGGCCGATAACAATACCGATTTTTTTTCTTCCTAGACCTACTTTCAGAGACTACATAGCTTTCTCTGCTGTGGAATTAAAATACTACATTATTCTGCAAGGTCTTTGTCAGCTTGGCCTGTTAGCAAAAAGGGGACTGAAAATGATGTAACACTTCAACTTGGATTATGTTAAATTTATTGATGACATTTATTAGCACAATGACAACACTCGAACTGTGAAAATGTGTACATTTTTACAAATTTAAACTCAACCTGTTCACAAGCGACGATATACTTGACAGTTTCTTAAATTAAAAATTAACTTAAAACAGAAGCCCAATACGTGGCTATACGATCTTAATGATCAACTCAACAACTCAAATCTCTATGAATTCTGCTATGTGCAGGCATCCTTGTCACTGGGTTGTCATACAAAAATAGCACTATAAAGTATATATATATATAAACAGGACCTTTTATATCGGTGAATGGTCTATGTCCGATATTTACCTTTATCGCTAGTATCGGCTGATACCAATACCATGCCGACAATACCGTGCATCTCTAGTTGTTTCAGTGCTGCATTCAGGCACAGTACGCACCGTATTTCGCCAAAGGTTTCAGCAGTTACAAAAGGGCGTGATGATGCTTGTTAATGTCAAATTAGGATTAAAAGTTGGATTGAATGTTTGCAGTTTATTAAACAATTATCGATAAAAGTATTGACGTACTTCTGCTAATTGCTGTCCTGTTCAGTTGTAAATTTTCTACATCCGTATTTATTGCAGTTTCTGTTCAGCTAGCAATAATTTCTTCTTCTTTTTTTTTTTTTTACTTTAGGGCAGCCATCAAGTCTCAGAATGTGCCAAATAAAGTTTGACCTTTGACCATTTGAGGGAAGAAAACTAGAAAATGAGCTGAAAGGCTGACAGATGGAACATGTCCTCCATCTCTTTTCTTGTCGCCGATGGTATCTTCCTGCCTGACCTTTGTGACAAATAACAAAGATAAACGTACAAATAGTGATTTATTCACAGTTGTGCTCACATTTTGTATTCAAGCTCACGCACCCATCCGTAATGTGTGACAGCCTTTACATCTAATAGGTGGCATTAGCTCAGCTTTCCGTTGACATTTCGTTTGAAATTAGCTTTGGCTGCTAACGTGTGTGAATGTGTGTGTGGGGGCTTGTACAGAAGGAAGGTGGATTAGGAGGAGACGGCCAGTCGGCAAGAGATGGGGGTGGTTATTGACAGAAAAATCAAGTAAAAGAGCAAAAGTGAGTCACACAGGCCACAAAAGAAAAAACTGAGACAGAGAAAAAGAAATATCAATCCTCTGTCTCCGAACAGCCAGCCGAACATTATCCATGGTTTAAATGTTTTATTTCAGCTTTATTTAAAGAAGCTTAAACTCCATGGTTTATTTTAAAATACAAGAAAATTTAAAAAAGCATTTCGTAAACAAATTTATTTATTTTCAAAATTCAGGGTGAGTCCAACTGAAATGCTTTTTGTGTGGGTGTCGGGTTTCCCATCATCCTGTTTAAGATGTCACATGTTTATAATTACATTTTCCCCCTTTTCGTGGCAGATGGAGCTTTTCATGATCCCATTCACATGCTTTTTTTTTTACCATTCCACCTTCCCCCCATCACTTCCGCTCATCCCTCACTTTCCTAGGACACAGAGGATCATGTCCTCTCAGTGGAGTATCACGCAACTTGATACAGGTCAGTGATGCACTGGTTACTGAGTCAACAGGGAGATTATCAACTTTTAACACTTGCTGGTGTCCGCAACACTAAACGCTCACAGTAATGATGATGATGATGATGATGATGATGATGATGATGATGATGATGATGATGATGATGATGATGATGATGATGATGATGATTGATGATGAAGGTTTCTCTCTGTTATGACACCTGCAGCCAGGAAGGATTAGAATAATAGTAATCAGAGTCCAGTTGCTAATCTGTATTTATTTTGTATTTTTATTCTAAGCCTGATTTTTTTTTTCTGTTCAAAACTCAAAACAAGCAGAACAAAAGCTAAAATCTGCAACACAGTAACTGATAGTTTAAATAATCCAAACTTTTAACTAAAGTTAAAAGTAGCAAAACTGTTGACAAAAGCTAAAATTAAGAAAACTTCAGCTCTAAAGTAAAATTAACTGAAACAAAGCTCATATATTTTTTTAAACAACAGCTAAAAGTAACTCTGAAAAAATTGTAGCTAAAAGCTACAATTACAAAATTGTAGCTAAAATCTACAATTAGCGCACCTGTAGCTAAATGCTGAAATAAGCCAAACTCAAAGCTCAAATATTGATAAACAGCAGCTAAACCTAAATGTAATAAAACTGTAGCTAAAAGCTACAATTAGCACACATGTAGCTAAATGTGGAAATAAACCAAAATCAAAGCTCAAAGATGTATATTGATTAACAGCAGCTAAACGTAAATGTAACAAAACTGTAGTAGCTAAAAACTACACTTAGCACACCTGTAGGTAAATGCAGAACTAAGCCAAAATCAAAGCTCGAAGATATATATTGATAAACAGCAGCCAAAAGTAAATGTGACAACATTGGAGCTAAAAGCTACAATTAACACTTCTGTAGCTAAATGCTGAAATAAGCAACAACTCAAAGCTGCATATAGCAAAACAGTTGCTGAATGTTGAGAAACCCCAGCTAAAAGGTACAACTAGCAAAACAGTTGCTAAAAACTACACATTGCAAAACTGTAGCTAAAATTACCTAGATGGTCGTTTAAGAAGACAAAATAAAGCAAGTAGGCTATGCCGAAGTGGAATTCAGAAAACACTGGTTTTGATTTATGTATTTCTATGGGGACATTTTTTTCTAAAACAGTAAAAAAAAAATAAGTAGGCTATAGAAGTTACAAACACCAAAATTCACAGCGCACTATTCTCAACCAAGCCGAACATTTTGATTTAGAAATAGTTAAAATAGCTCGAAGCATGTGAACGTAGCAACACATGAAAGAAACAATAAACAGCTGAAGCAGCTTTACACAATAACTTGTTCTCAACTTTTACTTACCCGTATTTTCTGCTGTATAGGTCGCACCTTTTTATGTTTTTTTTTTTTTTTTCAAGGCCTGCGACCTATACACCGGTGCGACCTATATATGGCTTGTTAACACTTTCGGCGAAACAAATGTTTAAATCCAGCTCATTTCACAATTACGTTCATTTATTAAAGACCGTGTAAAGTGAAATTAAATGTGTGTTTTTAGTTTGTCACATGGCATAAATATGTGTTATTAATCACCCATATAAGTCTGACTGATTAAAAACATTGTTTACCTTGTAAAATTAAGTCTCAAAAATCATGAAAAAACATGATTTTGCCTTGCCCTGGAACGCTGGGGGCGTGTCAGTGCGTGGGCGTGGTTTCAGCGCTCGTGTCCTGCCCCTGCCCTGAGCTGACTGTGTGGAGGTGGAGAGGCAGGCAGCAGAGATCCAGTAAACCTGCTCTGTCTTTATTTGAGTTCTGTCTGTAACAGCAGCTACTTTTTCCAAGAGTTACGCTGTTTTTGTAAATAGTTTTCTTGTGTGTTTTTAATCTGGAATGAATTTTTAAAAAAAATAGTAATAAAAAAAAAAGAGTTGTACCATGCGGGATTTGAACCCATGGGGTTTGGGACAGAAGGCAAGCGCTCTAACCATTGTCCTATCCAGGCATTACAGATACTTGGTATAATACCACGCAATATAAAAACATGTTATGATTTGTACGGGTGCCTTGACCATTACGACATCCAGGGAAGATGCACGAACGAGGCATAATTGATTAGCTAGCTAACAATGAACAAAATATCTATGCTATTGCTATCTGATGCTATCTGCGATTCGCGAGTGAACGGCTCCACCGAGGCGAATTTATACGGCTGGAGCTGCAGGGGGTGGGGCTATACTAATGAGGACCGCGTGACGAAACGCGGTCACGTTTAAAACACGCCTAAAAAATCCTGAAACAGAAATATGTTTATACACAGTTTGCTCTATAACTCCAAAATTAATTGAGCTACAATTTTGAGACTTTTTACTCATTTACAAGATTACAATTATGACATTTATAATGTTTATTGAAGAAAATGTTGAAATTCACTTTACACGGTCTTTAAGGAAAAGTTCAGCTCAGACACATATTTGCTATAATTTTTATCAAACAAATAATTGTTTTTAAGTGTTAATCTTCTTAAAAGCCTTGCTGTGCGCTCTTGTGGCAGACATTTGCAGCAGAGCTAAACGTAGGTGCGACCTATACATCGGTGTGACCTATCTAGGGATTTTTCCAATCTGTTGGTGATAATTGGACAATGCGACCTATACACCGGTGCGACCTATACACCAGAAAATATGGTACTTAAATTTTACGACTGCCAGAGCCTGGAGTGTCTGTATCAGTTCAATTCAATTTATATAACGCCAAATACAACAAATGTTATCTCAGAACACTGAACAGAAACAGTCACATACATAAAAATTCAATTAGTAACATTATTTATTTAAGGTATGGTAGGGTAGCCAGCAGATTGTGTTGAGTCTTCATTTCTTTGCAGTATCCCATTCTGAGCAAGCACAATGGCAACAGTGGAAAGGAAAAACCCTCATAACAGGGAGAAACCTCCAGCAGAGCCAAGCTCAGGACGAGCAACCATCTGCTTCGACCAGCTGGGTTTGAGAGGACAGGATGGTGAAACAGACACAGAATGGCAGGTCCAGAATGGAGGCGAGCAGGTCCCTCGCTATAGGAAAGATAAAAAAAAACATACATTAAGACAGAAATAATTACAAAAACAAACTGTCCATTTGTAACTATTCATTTGATGAAAAGAGGTCAAATTGTCCTCTGGTAGTCTAAGCCTATAGCAGCATAGGATAAGGAAACCAAGCCAATTCTATAGGATTTATCCAAAAGGAAAAGTAGACAATGTGTTATGGTTGCCACGTCCGCTTATTATAAGAGATTTGGGCTTTCTTTCTTTTTCTAAAGTCGCTTGTAAATCTTGTGAGTCACAGGTTGTGGTTTTTGGGCTTGTTTTGAACATGAAGTTGCTTATTTGGGCTTGACTTTCTTTCCGAGTGAAACTACCATATTTTTCGGAGTATAGGTTGCACTGGAGTATAGGTCGCATTGTCCAATTATTACCAATAGATTGGAAAAATCCCTAGATAGGTCGCACCTACGTTTAGCTCTGCTGCAAATGTCTGCCACAGGAGCGCACAGCAAGGCTTTTAAGAAGATTAACACTTAAAAACAATTATTTGTTTGATAAAAATTATAGCAAATACGTGTCTAAGCTGAACTTTTCCTTAATAAATGAACGTAATTGTGAAATGAGCTGGATTTAAAATTTTGTTTCGCCGAAAGTGATAAAAAAGCCATATATAGGTCACACCTGAGTATAGGTCGCAGGCCATGAAAAACGATAAAAAGGTGCGACCTATACTCCGAAAAATACGGTAGTTGATTATTTCCCAGCTCCGCACGATAAGGCAAAAGACGAGTGGTTGTAGGTTGTTTGCCCCTTCCACACCCCGTTTCCTGTTTATCGCTCCCGCCCAAGTTGGCGAGGCGACAGGCGCACACATAGACATATACAGGTAGTCCTCAGGTTACGACAGTCTCGAGTTACAACGTTTCGTGGTTACGACGCATCTCCCATTTACTATGAAAAGCCTTATTTAGAGTTACGCAGTTTTACGCCGTCGTAAAGCAGCGGCGGAAAATATTGTACAGTACGTGGTGCAACGGCGGAAAATATTGTACAGTACTGTGAACATGGTTTTACGTCGTAAACGGAATACGGCAGATGGACCGAGGACAGTGTCACCAGCATCCCAGTAGGCCATTAACTCTTTTTGCCCTTTATTATGGCTCCCAAACGTATATGTGTTTTTTGATAATTATGTAGGGTACTGTGTTAGGATAGGCTAAGTGCTTGGTAATACAGTACTGTACATGTATATGGTGCAGTATGTACGTATGTTCCGACTTACGTCGAAAATCGGTTTACGACGCTGCGTAGGAACGGATCAACGTCGTAAGTCGAGGACTGCCTGTACAAATACATCTGTGGGTGCCCACCCCCAAACAATCATACTGTGTTCGACCACTAGGGGGCTCCACTCACACACAGATGTCAGGATGTTTCGTTTTTAAAAATATGTAGAAAAAATTACAAATACTAATTTTTTTAATCAAAGCTTAAAAGTATGTTATTCAAAGTGTTTAGCATAATTTTGCTGTTGTTTATGTGTAATGCCATAATAAATGTATGTTTATACTGTTTAAAAATGGCCTCTGTTTTACACAATGTGGTGGGTTGCCAGTTGGGCTTGTTTTTGGCTTGTTTTCATAGAGCTGGTTGGTTATTTGTTTCTATCGCGAGATCTGGCAACACCGCAATGTGTCAGCCTCACGGACAGAAACTGGAAGTGGGTTCCACAAGAGAGGAGCCTGAAAACTGAAAGCTCTGCCTCCCATTCTGCTTCTGGAAACTCTAGGAACCATGAGTAAACCTTTTTAAGGTTTACTGAGCATCGCCTTTTTGATTGAGCAGCACTACAGAGAGCAGCATCTGAATTTCACGGCTGACCCTTAAATAAAACGGGGAGACACCTTTGTAGAGATAGATAGCTTCAGATTGATTCCCAAAGAAAAATACTCAATAGGAGCAGGGGGGTGTAGCCGGGCAGTCCCTCCGGGACAGTAACGTTAGAGACGACGCCACGCTGATTATTTATTGAGAGATTTCTTTAGGAAATCACCTGTAAGGAAAGAAGCCATCAGAGCACAGCGTGCATGATTTACATCCACTCTGAAGCGATCCTTTTAATGAGTCAATATGGTTTACAGCGTGTTATGGCTTCCTCCAGTGATTCATGGGAAAAGATGAATGAGTTGCTCGCTCATTTGTGATTAATGTTAAAACGATGAGCTGCTGGTAAAGTCTAGCCTAAGGCGCGCGGTTACTTTAAATGAGAAAGTCAGTCCATTTGAAAGAAGAAAAAAAATTGCCCGAAAGGTTGCTGAGGTGACAAATATCAGAGATTTTCTATTTTTATTTTTTGTTGGTATTTTTAAAGTTGTTTAATATTGATTTAAAAAAAATATTAGCATCTTCACTGGTATTGATGTATTTTCCAGTATGACCTTTTCGTAACCCTTCTTACATGTTCCCTGTTGAACAAATTCAAAATAAAACACTAAGACGAAAGGATAAAACGTTGAAGAAAACCCACCGGAGTGTTTCTGTTGTTAGCCTGTGTCTGTCGTGGGACCTCATTAAGTGACTGGTGTTGTTTTTTTTTTTTTTTGTTTGTTTTTTCCTTTACTGGATTCTATCTTTAGTTTAGCTCATTTATCTGTAGGATTCTGGGGCATTTTTGGCAACACAGAGTTTAATACAGGGTCTTATTTCCATTTCCAAGACACTGTTGCTTCTGTTGTATCTGTGTTTCTTTTCAGTTTAGTGATCGTTCCGGTTGTTTTTGGTCCATTAAATCAATTAAACCTTCAGGTAATGTTAAACTCATTGTGAATCACTGTAAATGTCTTCATTTTGATATTTAAGCATTTCAAGGGTGGAAAAAAAACTGATCCTATGACTGGGAACTGTGTTAATGTTAAAATAATAAAGCTCAGCTGTTCACAGTTTACCACCAAGTGTGAACAGAGGTGTTAGTGCTCGCAGTCAAATCACCCCAAATGGATTTGTATCAAGTCTGAACAGCCCCATTACATTAAAAAAAACACGAGTATGCCAAGGTCAGCTGAGGCCTGACAAGCCACCTGCTGCGTTTCCTGTTTACCTCATGAGGCTACAGTCAATAGACCACATCCTGCACGCCTCGTTCTAGACGTCTGCAGACTCTCAGCGCTGACCTATCGCCCCCCTTGTTCTCCAACACCTCTTGTTTCTGTCCATTCGCTCTCGTGCCATCAGTCTGAGTCCAACTGTCTCGCTCTAACAGCCGGCATGAGAGGAACACGTTGACTGGACCGTGCTGGAAAATGGCTGAAGAGAAGCCGCAGACGAAAGCAACATTAGCGGCAGAGTGGGAGACAAAGGAAGCATCGTTGTCAGTGATCCATGTCTATATTACTATAGGTCTATGTGCCTCAGCTGGTGGTGGATGAACCAATTAGACCATGACACACCTTCACAGGGCTTCAGTATCCTATGGCTACAATATAAGACCTCCCCTGGGCCATAAAAAGAGGCTGATAAAAAAAAACAGCAGGGACGATTTAACCATCTTCCTATTTTTGTTCCTTCTCTGGAAATGACCCCAAAAGTACCACTTAAACAGATCCTCTCTCTGACCAGTTCAGTCTCCAGGCCAGTAAAATTGAATCATTCGCCGGCACTTTCTTGACTGTCTAGACCGCGAGGGAAAGAAATAAAGTGAGAGAGGTGGGGAGGTCAAAATACAAAGCCCAAGGCAGGCGGACGACCGTCTGGCAACAAGTGCTGGACTGAGTTAAGCAGCACGAAGCGAGGGCAGAGAGAACATAGAAAGAGAGGGTTTGAGGGAATGGGTCAGATGGATGACTCTTCCATCTGCAGAGCCCCTATGAGGACCTTTGGGCTAACTTTTTTTTTTTAATAACACATTGTAAATTGTCAAAATTCAGAACTTCCTGCCTCACAGTTGTGCAGAAAACTACTCATCAGAATGAAAAGCCTCTGATTCAAAAATCTGCCTGCAAACACATTAAAGGCGTCGTACTTGGTGAATGGTGAGTTAAGCATCAGAAAGCTGACTGTTCTCCAGGATTTCAATCATGTGGTACCCCTCATAGATATATACACTAGATAAGCTGAGGAGGAGTCAGCGGCGTCGTCAAGCGGCAGCCATCTTGCCAGAGACAGCAACATTAGCTGCAGCTGTGGAAACCGAATGGAGGTGAGGGATTTATACAAACAAAAATACGCTTAACTCGCTGTAATCTTGACGGATTTACAAATGGTTTATGTTTTTAAAAACGTTATTAACGCGGCTATGATTTCTTTGGTAATCAGACAGCAGTTTCGTCTTTTTTAAAAGGTTTTATTCGTGTTTTGGGTGTCACACTCATCGAGAATCTAGAATTTTAATTCTGTTTTTATTACACCAATAACAAACTAATCTTTTGTCTAAATGACTATCTTGATCATGACTGTATTTATTAGCAGACTATTAACCAGTTGTATAAAACTACTGTAGTTATAAGTAATGATTCAAAGTAAAGTAACTACAGTATTCCCAACAGCTACACTTTACCGGTTTTAGTGCATCTCTAATGCTATCTCCTCAGTTGTTCTCACCTCTCTGCATCGCGTTCATAAGATGCTCTTTTCTGGTGATGGTACTTCTTATCTTATCTTGTGTTTTGCTACAATATATTTGCTGTATTAAAATATGTCTCTGTTCCTGCTCTTGTGTTTAGTCACCGCCACCCCTAAAAAAAGTAAATGTTAAGATCCTAAACTCATTCTTTCTTGGGACCTCTTTGTAATTATACAATATTTGCTTTATTTGATTAAGATTCCTCTCTATCCTGGGATTTATCATCAATATTGACACATTGATGTCAATGGTTCCTGTGCTGCTTGATGAGCAGCGATATATCCTGACCTACAGGTTCAGCCAGGACCACTTGGAGCTTCTCTTTAACTCCATCAGAGCATCTGGTACAATTCATAATTATTTTTTAACACAACACTAAGTGACCGGAACTGTCAGCAACTGTATTGTTTTCAATTTGTTGATCCATGTTTTCTTTTTTTTTTTTAGGAAAATACATTTGGTTTGTTTATTTGTTTGAAAAATCGGTGAATATGTAATATACTGTTATATATCTTGTGTCTATTTTAAGGTGGATGGAATAACAACCCTAGTGCCAGCCAGTTCAAGAACATTTTCAGAAAGCTGATGGCCCGGTGTGGTGTTAAACCAAGCATAAAAGGCAATGTGACCGCACAGGATGAGACAGAGTCCCAACCAGTTGAACCAATGTCCTCTGCTGACCAGTTCTACCACATTGACACATCAACAAACCTGTCAGCTGTAGACATGTCCTCTGTAGAAGAAGAAGATCTTCCATCACCGTTTGCTGACATTCCTGCTCTTATACATGACCACAGCTACCTTCCCAGCCGCTTCGATGGTCTTGTGGAAAACACACTTGTGTACATTTCAGGTAGAGGTTGACTTATACTAGATTTGACCTATTACCTGTAGTGCTAACATTCAGCATATAATATTCAAAAACTGAAATGATGGTCAAATAATGCCCAATGTGCCTTACTGCATATGCCACTCTATAACAACATGAACTACTACCTCATACATATACTGTGTACATTAACTCATATGCTGCTTTGCCACTTTGCAAATGTCAATGCTAGAACCTTTAGTTTATTTTATAGTTATACTGTACTTTTTATACTTTTTTACTTTTTATACTAGTATGCAAAAACTCAGGACAGTATTATGTTCATTAAATGTTTAGTGTTTTAGTTTTAGAGTTGGTGTAAATTTTCATACTCATTCACCACTATGCAAAAACTCAGGACAGTGTTACAGTTTTACTATTTTATGCTTATGTTTATTATTATATGTTTCAGTGTTTTAATGTTTAAATAGTTACTGTTGCACCGAGGGACTGAGAGTCTTGTAACACTATCAGATGTTTATTTCTGTTTGTTTGTTTGTTTGTTTATTTATATCTCCCGATTATTAAATCTTTTCATGTATCTAAAAAAAATAAACTACACATATTGACCAAGGTTTGTGTAATAATGTATTTAATATTACATAATATTTGCATGTGTAGGGGAAAAAATGGCATAAATTATTTTCATACCACTAATAATAATGCTATTTATGATGAAATAGTATTAAATATTTATTAGCATTGTAACATATGTCAGTTAATTTCGCTGGAAATAAACATGTATTTATAAATAGATGTAAATATAATCTTATTGTGTATATTGCTAGTGCAATACAGTGTCTATATAACGTTATTTTCATGTGAACGTCCATCTTAAGTATACCATATTATAACAACATCTCTCACATTTATAACAAACCAAACCGTTTTAAAATCGGTTGAAAATTAAGCAAGTTATGGTTATTTTAATAGTAAATGCCCCATTCACATTCATGTTAAGAGTGGGCGTTCTGTCTGTGGCAAGATGGCCGCCGTCTGACGATGTCGGTCTCCATTGGCCAACAGCGGGGATGTCTTATCTAGTGTATATATTATCTATGGTACCCCTTACCAAAAACAGGAGGCGACGCATTTGTCCACTTCCTGTGTTGAAGGCACTAATGAGCTGTTTGATAGCAGAAACACCCGGAGGACCCACGGTCAAGTACAAAGGAGACAGTTGTCATGAACTCGGCAGTACCTCTAATGACAAAAACAAGACAACCGATTCCTTGACAAAAACAATTGCCAAGTGACAATGGGAGTGCTGATTACTAATAGTGCACAGGTGGTATGAGAAAAGCAAAGGTGGGCATATGAACGCTAGGGACCGCTAATGCGCTAATCCGCTTACAGCGGACCTAACGTTTTTGTCAGCGTAACAGCGGAGTGACTAACTTTTATAATTCACAAGCGGATTTGTGCTATTTTTATTTAAAATGCAGTACCGCTAATAACTAATTATCTATCAGTAAAAACGAATAAACTTATTTAGAAGCTCTTATGCTGGCTCCGTAGCTGCTTGTTTTGCCTTTTTCCCCTCCCTCACCGTCTTGACATCTTCCGGGTCAGAGGTGAACTCGGGGGCTAATTCTGTGGCTAGCTGGTTGTGCTGGGTTTCTTGGATAAATCCGCAGAGAACCCCGCTGTTTCAAGCCAAATTAACGCGGCCGGAGGATTTTATTGTGTGTTTTGTGTCGACCACTCGACGGTGAGTCGTTAGTTTTATGTATTTTAGTTACTTTTCATTAAATCTGTTGACTACCTATAGAATCTTGACATCTTCCGGGTCAGAGGTGAACTGGACGCTAACTCTGTGTCTAGCTGGTTGTGCTGGGTTTCTTGGATAAATCCGCAGAGAACCCCGCTGTTTCAAGCCAAATTAACGCGGCCGGAGGATTTTATTGTGTGTTTTGTGTCGACCACTCGACGGTGAGTCGTTAGTTTTATGTATTTGGGTTACTTTTATGTATAAATGCGGTGGCGACACACCCGTGTATTTGAGATTTAAAAGTGGTCTTAGGGATTAAAAGATCATTCTCTTTTTTGTTAATTTCGTGGCCGAATAGAATATATGTACGTAAAGTATTAAATAAATCCTTTGATTTTTGTAATTTCATCCTTTTAGGATCATTTTAGTTACTTTTCAGTTGGCAGTGTAGTGCAAATATTGCATAACGCTGCCGGCTACCAATTGTCGAATATAAATAGCGGATTAGATTAGCTTCCCCTAATTTTCATAAGACATTTGTGCTTTTGAAATTGTGGACCTAAAAAAATTAATAAGCGTTTTAGAAATTGTGGAACTAATTTTTTGATTAGCGTTGCCCACCACTGGAGAAAAGCTCAAAATGTCTAACTAGATGTATGAACATAAAGACAGAAGAGAACTCATCTGAACAGGCAAAACACAAACTCAACCTCCATCTTGTATTACAGATCTTATTGTTCCATACTTTACTAACAGAGCACTTTGCTCTCAGACTGCAGGTTTACTTGTGGTTCCTAGAGTTGCCAAGAGTAGAATGGGAGGAAGATCTTTCCGTTATCAGGCTCCTCTCTTGTGGAACCAACTTCTAGTTTCTGCCCGTAAGGCTGACACCTGGTCTACTTTTAAGACTGGGCTTAAGACTTTCCTTTTTGATAAACCTATAGTTAGGATCAGCTTGGGTTTCCTGAGGTATCCCTTCGTTATGCTGCTATTGGCTTAGACTGCTGTAGGACAAACCGACCACATTTCTTCACTCTGCTACTGTTTTACTTACTCTACTCTACCTGTTTGTTAGTATTTCTATCCTTAACATGTTTTTTGTGTGTTTCCTCCTATAGAAAGTACATCTGGACCTGCCATTCTGTTCGTTCCTCGTTCCTATTCTCTCAAACCCAAGCCGATCGAAGCAGATGGCCTCTCATCCTGAGCCTGGTTCTTCCTGTTAAAAGGGAGTTTTTCCTTTCCACTGTTGCCTTTGTGCTCGCTCAGGATGTGAGACGGCAACAAAATGAAGATTCAGCGCAATCTGTTGACTTCCTTAGATAGACAACTATTGCTAATGGGATTTTATAATATATGAGAAAAAAAACTTACAGTGCCCTGAGACCACTTCTGTTGTGACTTGGCGCTATAGGAATAAACTGAATTGACTACAATTGAATTGCAACAAGCCATATTGAAAACCCATAAGCTTCTCTCTGTCAGCTCTCTGTTGAACCCAAAACAGAATTGTAAAACCCTTCTTTTGATATATAGTGTAGTGCTCTTATTAACCAAGCTCTGTTGCATCTTGAAGACAATATCATGGCCTACATAAATTTCCCTACAGAGCACTGTGCCGTCACATTACAAGCTTTATTGTGCTCCTGATGTTGCAATTCAAAGCTTCACACCGCGTGCATGCTTTACGTATGTGACATCATGATTACATTTACTGATTTATGATGTACATTTGGGATCCCATATCAGTTTCAGCTGTGTTTGACACTAGACAGCTGCAGGTTATAAAGCAATGAAGTCAAATAGCATCTATAATTTTTACACGGTGAATCTGCTCAGCAGGAAATGTAATATAGAAGAGAAATGTTGTTTTCTCAACATGTTCAGAGCAGTAGGCTATGCAAGCAGTGATTGTTTTGCTCGTGTGAATGTTTGTGAAGCATTCACACTGTAGTGATCCATTTTTCTTCTGTACATTTTTTGGGAACGATTCTCATCCTGCAGTTTTTAAGCTATTTCAACAAATCGTACATCAAAACATTCAGCTCTTTCAGGACAATCCTGATATGACTTTTGGTATTGGGGCAGCTTTAGCTTTATGAAACATTTAGCCTTTTTCCCCCCCTCTCTTAGAAAATGAGTTGAGCTCATTTTACATCCTTCAAATCTTTAGCTGTGTTTACAACCTTTTACTGCTCCTTTCACATTTTGTTTTGCTTCAGCTTCTTTCAGCTTCCTTGTGCAAATTTAAACTTTTTTTTCCCAGCTACCGGTACTTTCAGGTAATTTTAGCTGTCCTGTGCTCCTTTCAGCTTCTTTCTGCTACCTACAACATTTTGTTTTTCTTCTATCTTTTTTCTACTAATTTCAGCTTGTTATGCTCCTTTCAGCTTAAAAGTTTCAGCTTTTTCTACCATTTCAGCTACTATACAGCTGTTTTATGCTAATTTCAGCATTTTTCAGACAATTTACACTTTTTGTGCTCATTTTCTGGCCGCCTAATTGGACAAACCTGTTATTTCTTCTGCTAATTTAAGCTCGTTCTACTTTTCAGCTACTTTTTAGCAGTTTTAGCTAATCTCAGCTGTTTTTGGATTAATTCTAAATTGCCATGGTAATTTCTGCTACTTTCAGCCTAATTAACTTCTTTCTGCTAATTTCAGCTTGTCATGCTCCTTTCAGCCTGTATTTGCTAGTTTCAGCTTTTTTCTGCTATTTCAACTATTGTTTAGCTGTTTTGTGCTAAATTTAGCTTTTTCAGCTAATTCCACATTTTTCAGCTCATTTCAGCTCCTTCTGCTTATTTCTGGTAATTTAAGCTTTATGCCTTTTCAGTTAATTTTGCTAATTTCATCTTTTTGAGCAAATTTCCTAATTTTTGTGCTACTTTCTACTTATTTATTTATTTACTATGGGGAGTGGTGGCGCAGTGGTTAGAGAAGGTGGATCTGTGATCGGAAGATCGCTGGTTCAAGCCCCGGTACTGACAACATCAAAAAATGTGGGTGGAAAAAGGTGAAACACCCAATCCTACCTCCACCCTCATTCTCCCCACTCTGGGCCCCTGAGCAAGGCCCTCAACCCCCACCATCTGCTCCCTAACAGGTCTCTCTTGAAAATGAGTTCTCGTGGCTCAATGAGACTACAGGTACCTGGATACCGGCAAATAAAAGGGTAAATGAAAAAATGTAAACCTAACAGCAAATGTGTGTTCCTTCTGCTTTCTTTTGTTAATTTAGGCTTGCTCTTTCATTTCAGCTTCATTTCAGCAGTTTTTCAGCAAGTCCTTCAGCTATGAGCGTTCACACTGAATTTTCGCAGGTAGTGCAATTTCTCTATGCAGGTAGTCCTCGACTTACGACGTAGATCCGTTCTTACGCGGCGGCGTAAACCGATTTTCGACGTAAGTCGGAATATACATACAGTACTGCACCATATACATGTACAGTACTGTATTACCAAGCACTTAGCCTATTCTAACACAGTACATAATTATCAAAAAACACCTACGTTTGGGAGTCGTAATGAAGGGAAAAAAGAGTTAATGGCCTACCAGGATGCTGTTGACGCCGTTCTCTGTCCATCCGCCATACCTGTATTCCATTTTCCGTCTACGACGTAAAACCGCGTTCACAGTACAGTACAGTATTCCTCCCCCACTGCACCGCGTAGAGTACAATATTTTACGCCACGTACTATGTACAGTACAATATTTCCCGCTGCTCCACCGCGCAAAGTACAATATTTTCCGCCGCTGCTTTACGTTTACGACGTAAAACGCTCCATCTGCCATATTCCGCATTCCATTTACGACGTAAAACTGCGTAACTCGGCTTTTCAA
>JBBPBX010051309.1:8349-24628 GCA_038048925.1 Garcialebias charrua | reverse complement strand
CATCACCAGTCGTCGTCGCCAGTCATCAACGTCACAACGGGCAGAAGGCAGAGCCTTGCCCGTTTGTTTTGTGTGTTAACTGCTTGCCATAGAATTCATTTCCTGAAAGATCGGCTCTTTTTTTTGTGTAACTTGAAAAATGCCGTCACGTTGTAGCGCATTTGTGTGTTCTAATATCAGCAGTGAACAAGTGATTCTTCACAAATTTCCAAAAGATGAGAAACTTCGACAAGAATCAGAATGGACCAGACAAGGACCGGTGGGTTCCTACTCGTATGTCTGCAGCGACCATTTTACTGCCGATTGTTATCTGGAAAGACCTGGTTTACAAGAATCTTTAGGATTACCAGTAAGATTCAGAAGACTTTTAAAACCGGATGCTATTCCTACTATTTTTAAAAGAAAATCTACAGAAGAAAGTCCCACAGGAGCTACCATGCAAACAACGCAGGGACCATCGGAAGACTGTCCAGGAGATGAGTAAGTCTTTGTGTAAACATAATCGGAGGTGTGTAGTGTTTTAGATTCTAAACTATATATTTTACGTGAGTTCATGTTGTTTTACTTTATACACTGTGAGTGTATGAAGCCAATTATCACGGCAGATTATTTATGTTCGCTGCTAACAAGCTAGCCGAATCAGTAGCACACACACTTTTCTAATAATGTATTTTTAAATTATGTCTGCATCTGTAGTTTCTTTTTATTCGGGGAGGGATATTAATGAGAGTTTTGGATGATTTACTGTCTTAAAATGATATATCGCTGACGCAACCGGTAATAAAAAGCCGAGGTAGCAGCTAACACACTAGCCGAGATACAGTACAGGCCACGTTGCTATTTATGCATTTTTAAATTATGTCAGCGCAATCGGGTAACATCTGTTGTTTTCTTTTTATTCGGGGAGGGATATTAATGAGAGTTTTGGATGATTTACTGTCTTAAAATGATATATCGCTGACGCAACCGGTAATAAAAAGCCGAGGTAGCAGCTAACACACTAGCCGAGATACAGTACAGGCCACGTTGCTATTTATGCATTTTTAAATTATGTCAGCGCAATCGGGTAACATCTGTTGTTTTCTTTTTATTCGGGGAGGGATATTAATGAGAGTTTTGGATGATTTACTGTCTTAAAATGATATATCGCTGACGCAACCGGTAATAAAAAGCCGAGGTAGCAGCTAACACACTAGCCGAGATACAGTACAGGCCACGTTGCTATTTATGCATTTTTAAATTATGTCAGCGCAATCGGGTAACATCTGTTGTTTTCTTTTTATTCGGGGAGGGATATTAATGAGAGTTTTGGATGATTTACTGTCTTAAAATGATATATCGCTGACGCAACCGGTAATAAAAAGCCGAGGTAGCAGCTAACACACTAGCCGAGATACAGTACAGGCCACGTTGCTATTTATGCATTTTTAAATTATGTCAGCGCAATCGGGTAACATCTGTTGTTTTCTTTTTATTCGGGGAGGGATATTAATGAGAGTTTTGGATGATTTACTGTCTTAAAATGATATATCTCAGACGTGACCGGTGTCAGGGACTCTGTTTGCCAAGATGGCTGCTAAGAAACATTAGCCGAGAGCCCGGAGCAAACACGTTGCTAATAATGTATTTTTAAATTATGTCTGCGCGATCAGGTAACATCTGTAGTTTCTTTTTATTCAGGGAGGGTTCATTAATGAGAGTTTTGGATGATTTACTGTCTTAAAATGATATATCTCAGACGCAATCGGACATGCTCCCCATTATTATTTAAATGCACGTTGGAGCGTGCCTTCCCGTAGTCACGTAGGCACGTCACAATGAAGTTTTTGCGGAAATGCGCAGATTTTTAGGGGCGTATCCCAGAGAAAAAAACTACCATAACTTGGAATAAAAATTTAATATATTTATAATTTATTTTGCAAAAACGAACAGAGCTCAATGATATAAGATATATATGTTCTGACAAATATTCAAATTTATAAAATCATGTCACAATACCTTTAAGAATGTGATACCTTGTACAAGATGCATCTATTCTGTAGTGAAGGTTTATTTTGTTAGTACCGGTATCGCGAGATTTGTGTGAACGGAAGAGAGTGACGAGATCACGGTACTAGACACGCCCCCACATACACACACTCGCTTGGAGGCACGCGACGCGCAGCCAGCAGCTTAAACTGTTCACTGATTTAAAAGGTATTTATAACTGTTGTAACATCGTACGTCCGTCAGTCATGATGTTCTAATATTTTACATGTCTATTTAGAATGCATAAGACGAGAAACGCTCGCTTAGGACTTCTTTGACTTCTTTATGACGAACGGCCACGAGGTACCGTATTTCTTTTGTTAAAGCATTATTCATTGCTCAGTGCTGTACCTAAAGCTTGTGTTTTATTTCTGTACTTTGTCTTATTTCTGTAGTTTTTCACGGCATTAATAAAGCGCCCGTATGAACAAAGAAGCCGTGCTCTGTCGTCATTGAGAACGCCACATTCTTCATTGTCCTGTCTCCTGGTCTTCCATGTATTCTTCTGTCTGTCCTATCTGTTGCTCTTCTGCTTGTTGTTCTGTCTCTCCTCGCTGCTGTTCTGTTATTCTCAGTTGTTCTGTCTCTCCTTGTTGTTGTTCTGTTGGTTGTGTTTCTCTCTGTCTTTTCTGACTTTGCTTGTTTGTTAAATAAAACAAAATGCTTTGCTTTTGTCCCACCGATGGTCTTACTTCACTGGACATTTTAGAATCCTTTAAAGGATTTAAATGGTTAATGGTCAAGTTGGTTTAAATGTACTCAGTTAACAAGATACCATTATCTACTTGTGTTTATTCTTAATTTTCAATTCAATCTTACCTGCTCTTGGTGTTGCTAGGCAGACTCCGGCTAGCCAAACAGCACACTTTATTTCCCTTTTGAAGGATAAATTTTTTTTTTATTAAAGCTAATATGTTAATTAGATACTAAATACTCAAATTGTCAAATTGTACTAAAACTTAAATGTGTATTCAAATCATGTAAATAGCTTAAATTTTGTATCATTGTTGAGTGGCTTGGAAATTTGTACATTTGATTGAGTTATTTTTATTGATCTCGCTTTTTTTTTGTTATTATTATAGAAATAAGGGGCAGGTAAAATAAGATTTTTTCTTCTCCCTGTCTCCTTTCATTTTTATGTTTTTTTTTTCTTTTTCATTTGATTGTTAAAATGTAAAAATGTTTTTTTCTTTACAAAATGTAAAATGAACAAATAAATAAATAAAAATAAAGATTGGAGCAAGAACCTGTCCCTGAGAAATTTTCTCCTGGAATGCTGAAAATTTCTAAGGTGCCTTGCAAAATCATCACCCTGCATTATTATGGAGATGGCGCTCTGCTGCTTCTTCTGGCCTCTGATTGGTCAATCTCACTGATAAACTTTGGTCCCTGGCAATCAGATAATTTATGCCCCTTGGCTGTCTCGTGAAGATCTGATTGTTTTGTGCTTCTGTGTGTGCGTGACTCTTTAAGTCAGAGTCAGAGTCAGAGAGAATTTATTGTCATTTGCACCGCATGTAGTACATGTGTTGAAAACGAGATTATGTACACAGGGTCCCAGTTACATCCAACAACAAATGCAAGAGAAAAACAATAATAACATCTAGGATTAACTAAGAGAGACATCACATCAGCTAGTAATACACTAAGCCCTAATGTAGTAGAAAAACATCATTATAAACAGCAGCACGAACATGAGCAGATGGTCACAGATGAACGCAGCAACAAGAAACAGATCAGTATCAGTATGATGTGACATTTTGCAGTGTTTATTCTTATTATTTATTTATTCATGAGTCTGACAGCCTCAGGGTAGAAGCTGTTCCTCAGTCTAGTGGTTCTACATTTGATGCTCCTCAACCTCCGTCCCGAGGGGAGTGGTGCAAAGAGTGAGTGTGCTGGGTGAGTGAGGTCTTTCATGATGCAGGTGGCTCTTTTTCTGCATCTGGAGGTGTAAATGTCTGTGATGGTGGGGAGACTGACTCCCACAGACTTCTGTGCAGCCTTCACCACTCTCTGTAGAGCTTTTCTCTCTGCAACTGTGCAGCCTCCATGCCACACGTTGATGCTGGAGCACAGGACGCTCTCCACTGCACACCTGTAGAACGAGGTGAGGACTGGGCTTCTCAGACCGGCTCGTCTTTAAGTTAAGTTTAGAAAAGTTTAAAGTGTCTGTGTACGTTTTACTATGGATTTATGTGTTGTAAGGCACTTAACACATGATAAACACTTGATTATAGCACATAAAAACAGTTGCGATTTATACCATTTGTAAAATAGTTTCAATCAGTAAAGTATATAAAAGCATAATATTCTTCACTTTCCCTCTCTGCTCCATCCACCTCGTTTTTCCTTTCATGTTTGATAATGTTACCGACTCACCTCCTCTTTCTTTTTCTTCAATTTGCCGCACACACCGAGCTCTTGCTCCGTGAGTTACTTTCTGCTCTGCAAACTGCAGGTAAGATGGAAGGTTGGAGCAAAAATACGGACTGATAACAACAACGTGGATTTTCTTGTGCAAAACACCAAGGGTTGTGGTGAAAACGTGGAGCGGACTCATGTATTTTCCCAATACGGAAGTGGAACGGAGTTGAGATTTTGACGTTTGTCAGTTTCAGCGTGAGAAATGTTAATGCGGCGTGAGAGCGTGTGAAACCACTCGGATGTGTGTGTCTCACGGTCACTGCGTGAGAGTTGGCAGCCCTGGCGGAAGCAGATGCGATCGGTGGATAAAATCTGCTTCTCATTTAACGATCGGCCGATCGCCGATCTTTCCAAATTAAGGAAATCGGGGCCGATCGATCGGCCGGCCAATTTATCTGTGCATCCCTATCTGACGATTCACTTTATTTCGGATGAATGGAAACTTTGCAGCCGGTGTCTGCAGACGTATTTCCCTGCTGAGCATACAGCTGAAGAGATAGCGTAAGGACTTAAAGAAGCACTTGAATCGTGGGGTTTTAAAGAAGAAAGTCAAGTATGCATCACCACAGACAATGGAACAAATATTGTCAAGGCAGTGGCTCTCAATGATTGGTCCAGGTTGCAGTGTTTTGGCCACAGGTTCCACCTTGCCATAGGTAAGTACTAGGGATGTAACGTACACGTGGATGTACCGAACTGTTTCGGTACGGTACGTTCGGTGCGGTCCACCTGCGTACCGATTCGGTTATTTTTTCACTCATTGAACGTTATTAACAGGGGAATATATGCACTCCAGAACTAAATTTCCTGGGCGCGTTTCAGCACGGCGCTATATCTTGCAGCACGTGCAGCATTTAGCCGTTAGCATCTCGTGTGCGGTCTCCTGTTTGGGAACGTTATGGCTTTCTTGTTAAAAGATGAGCGCAAATCCTCAGCTGTGTGTGTGGACGTTGTTTCACTGAGACTGGATCTGCAGCAGCAACACGTCTAACGTGAACGCACTTGAAACGACGTCATCGGAATGTGAACTAAGAAAAGCAGCTGTTGCAGAAACAACGCTAACAGCAGCAGCAATTAAACATCCTTCATCAGGTAATTCAGATCGGTCCAGAGCAATAACACAAACCGTATGAGTTTTTAAATCTCTGAATCTAAGTCTGAATGTTGTTTATATGTTTTAGGCTTTAAAGTTATTGATCCTCGCTACGAACATCCATCACTCAAAAAGTTCAGAACTTTATGAAAAAACTATAACTGATATTGTCAACAAGCCCTGGACCTGACTAAAGCCCTGCCCTGATGATGATGAGTGATTTAACCGTTCAAGAGGTATTGTTCTTTTATTATGATCTAATTAGTCTTTTTTATTTAAAATCATAATCTTATTAACTTGTTTTTTTTTCTATCTCTTTGTGTTTTATTTCCAGTCTGGGACAGAGGTAGCAGCTCTCTTCTTCCTCTTCAGGGACAGACATCAACCAGAGATCACCTGCAGCTAAGAAGTGTGATGACTGAACTGAACTCTGAACTTTTCCAGGGACCTGTCCCACCAAGAAGAGGTTGTGAGTACAGTGATGAGGACAAATATAGCCACACTGCTGCTACTGTTTATATTGACATGCTTTTCTCCACCTCTGGAGATATTCACTGTAACTAGATCAGTGCTTTTAGCAGAAAATGTGGACAAGTTGTTCTTTTGGGACAAAAACTTAAAACTTGATTAGTTAGATTGTAAACGGTCTGTTGCTGCTTATTGTTCTGGTTCTGACTGTTATTGTATTTATTAAGATTTTTATTATTGTTAATATAGTTTATTTATTATAAAGAGTGCTGTTTATTTAAAATATCATCCAAATGGGTCACTTTTATTTATTTTTATACAAACGTATTTTTGGCATATTTTCAAAATAAACATTTTTTAAGTCTTTATTTTGTCTTTTTTATGTACCGAAAATAAACTGAACCAAACCCTCCTTGTAATTGAACCGAACCGAAATGTCATTTTAGCGTACCGTTACACCCCTAGTAAGTACCGGTAAAAATAAATAAAATAATAAAAATAAACAAAAATAATAAATTAATAAAAATAATAATAAAATATAAAACATTAACATCACATATTAATTAATAAAAACATATGCTGAGTTCCATTTTTATTTAAAGATGTACGTTTCCAAGCATTAAAGTTACTGTGTCTGCATATATATATAATAAAACCGGGAAGGAACTAATATTTAACAACTTTATCAACAGAGAAAAGTGTGAAAGATCCCCGGACAGAGCGTGCCATTGGTACATGCAAGAAGATTGTGAGTGCCTTTTCCCATTCTTGGAAAAAGAAGAAAGAGCTGACCAAAGTCCAGGCAGAGCATCAACTTCCCTTTCATCGGCTCATCAGGGAAACGCCAACAAGGTGGAGGTCACGCCAACAAATGATTCAGAGAGTGCTTGAACAGGAGAAGGCGATATGTCTGGTACTGAAAGCAGACAAGAAAACAAGATACCTTGTACCTACTTGACAGGACATTGATGTCTTGGAGTCTGTAAGCAAGACCCTAGCGCCAAGGCTTGCGCGCGTTAGACGAGGTAAACGTTCATCATATCCCTGCTGGACGCGGGTTCGATCCCCGGTCCCGACGGGATATTTTTCTAGCAATACCATCCCTCCGTGATTAATCTTAATTACTGGCACTTTTAGTTGTAGAAATGTTAGCAAATATGTGCTTTAAGTATGCGTTTGTTATTCTAAACAGAAGGTGTACTTCTGCTGCCGAGAACGTCATTTCCGGTTTACTTGACGCTCGAGACCGGTGCGCTCGTACGTCATTTCCGGTATAAGTAATTTCTACATTATTTTTAAATAAACGTGAAATCTAGGTGTTATCTATGAATTTTCTTCAATGTTTTGACTGATTCTTTATATTAGCCTATATACTCAATTGTAAATATTCTAAATGTTAATCTAATTACTTAATAATTACAGTAATAAACAAATTGAAATACTAAATACAGAGTACACAAGGGCATTGAATGCAACACTTTTATTGCAGCGTTAAGAACATCAAGAAAAAACTGTCATATCCATCATCATTTATAATTGAACAACAACAACAACTTTCAAAGACAAAATATTAACAATAAAAACATACATTAAAATATAAACATAAATTGTTGTGAAAAAATAAAATATGTCAGTATAAACATATCAAATAACAATAACTATAATATATAATATACAGTACATAGATTTAGATATATAAATTGTTAACTCTTAAATAGGTTTTAAATATGTTATGGTCAGTCAGTATGAATGTTTTATATAATAATGTTTGTCTTGTACCTGCAATAGTAAAACAATACACGTAATACACGTGTTACTAATCGCAACAATTTAAGAGGCTGGAGGCTCATCGTTCCCACTTTTTTTCTTTTTGTAACCTCGCTTCTGTAGCTCTGCCCTCCAGTCATCATAAGACTGAGTTGCAGATTTTTGGCAGTACCAGTTTCCAAAGTACTGTTTGTGTGTGTCAGGCTTTCTGTCTTCCTTACACTTGCTGCAAATGATTACATCAGTTTTTTTTATGTATTTACGTTTTCCTGTTCCACTTAACTTTTCCTCATCTTTTCTTTGTGTCTGGGCTGAGAGTGGGACTGCAAAAGTTATTGGGAGGTTGAGGGTAACTGTTTGCGAGAGTCCAGGAGTAATCATCACCTGTGGGGGGGCAGACACACCTGGAAACTGAACTGATGGCAGAATTCATTCATTCAATTCATTCAACCTTTATTTATACAGGCTAGCCTCGTTGAGTCACGGGGACTCATTTACAAGAGGGACCTGTCTCACTCACACCAAACAACCATCCACTCTCACACTCACACCTAGGGTCAATTTAGAGTCACCAATCAGCCTAACAAGCATGTTTTTTGGTCTGTGGGAGGAAACCGGAGTACCCGGAGGAAACCCACGCATGCACGGGGAGAACATGCAAACTCCACCCAGAAAGGCCCCGGACCGGGATTTGAACCGGCAACCTTCTCGCTGAGAGGCAGCAGCTCTACCAGTTGTGCCAACGTGCTGCCCAATATAAGGGAAGAATATAAGGGGCATGTGGAGCTGCTGAGAATAAAGCCTGCTGAAAGGGCAGGGGAGCCTGGGCTATTGGTGACAGTTTACGCTTTTGCAGCTTTGCTTCTCCAGCAGTGTTGGGAGGCAGGATAAAACGATGAGGGAGGCTCAGTCACAGTCTCTAAATGCAGACTCTCTTTTTTCTGCAGAGCTTCGGGAAGTATCTGTGGTGCAGCCATGGGTGGATCTGGAGCTGGGAAACCCTGCATCAAGATGTTCTTCTCCAGTGATCTGTAACGCCTGCTGTACCTGTGGAAACATAAAATAAAGAAATTAAAATAAAGAAATTTATGTGAACATATTTCTGAAATCTGTCTTTTGTACCATTGTGTAACTGTGGCAGCATTCACTTCTGGCAGCTGGAGGGTGGTCTCATTCATCAACTTTGCATTAGTAATAATGCACTCTCGGATGTGGTTGTAAACACGTGCCACCATTGCAAACCTCGACACTTTCATCCCATCACAGCGTGCACCATTTTTGTAGAGGGTGCAGAGTGTTGTGCAGATGGCCTCCACAACTCGGTTGCCGTCTGGCCACTGTGCAGGACTGTGAGCCCCAATGAAACACCTAAAAAAGGACAATAAACTGCATAGTATTCACTTCAATTAAGATTGTCTTTGATGTGGGTCATCTATCAGATGTTTTACAGTTATTTTGAACAGTAAAAGTCTTGTATGTCTATTTTAACATACCGTTTAGTGCTCTCCACACCTGGCACGACAAGCTTCTTGGTGGCCCTGAATCGTCCCTGTTTTAGACTGCTTTGATGACGAGAAGGATATATTGTCTTTTTCTTGTCAAATTCACGCAAGGCTTCCCAGAGGGTAATGATTTGACAGCACTCTTCTTCAGACAAGGCAAGACGATGATCCTTAAGGGTGACCAAGAAATCTGCCAAATCCTGCACTGCTCCATATCCCTCGACATTATCAGGACCAACTGATGTCTAAAAAAGAAAGAGCATTAAGTGCTGTTGACACAGCAGTCCTACTACACACTGTTAATTCATGAGTAAACATTTCTTACATCATGCATTGAGGACTCCGCAGTTGTTTCAGTCCTTGTGTCTGCTAAAAACTGGAGTACAGGTACTGTGGAGACAAATACAATTATAATACATTTATAAAAGATGTAATACAAATACAATTTAAATACATTCAGATAGATCACATTTTCATTGCAAGTGTATTTTTAGAGTTGCTGCAAAAAGAAAAACTAAAATCATTTAAGTAATTAACCAAACTCACAGCAGCTTGTATCTGAAGTAACAGATGAAGCAGCTGTGGAGCTGGGTGCTGCTGCTGCTGGTGATGGAGGTGGCACAAGTCTGGCAGGTGTGGAGCTGGATGCGGCTGCTGGTGATGTGGATGACTGAAAGGCAGCATCACTTTGCTCTGTCTCAATGGTGGCCAAAGTCATATCAACAAACTCCTCCTCCTCAGCTTCAGCAAAACCTTCATCCACCTCGACATCTGTGGTCTCTGATTCTTCAATAGCCACTTTGTAATCCTGAAGAACTTTACCAGTTTGCTGGTATAGGTATTCTACTCCTATAAGTTCACCTGCCAAATCCAAAATGTAATCAGTAAATAATTTTTGCTGTAGTCCATAAAAAAATTAAACAAAATTAAATACAATAAAGTATCTTTACCAGTGTATTTTCTTGGCACGACATAATGAAGCATCTTGGTGCCCGTAATCTTCTCTGAAAGCGTGTTAGCAGCATAACGAAGTAGATTGTTGTACGTGGTTGGCTGCTGCTCACTTGTTGTCGCTGCCACAGCTCGGTCTTCATTCCACCTTGACAATCCGTCCAAAAGATAGGCCTGGTAGAAAACATCACTTGCCAGTGTACCTGTGAAGTAAATTCAGAAGGAAAACACAACATATGTGAATTAATATCTTTAGATTTAATCCAATGTCAGAACTGTTAAAGGAGACCACAGATATGTTTTTAAAAATTTTATGGTATTTCTTTGGGGTTAAAAAACAGTGTTCATTCAATTTAATACACAAAATAATTCTTAGATGATCAATTATACCCTTTTTAATTCTGCCATTTTTAACTTTCGTTTTGAACGACCGGTTCTGATAGAAGTTCTGAAGTCCACGCCCTTCAAAGATCTGTTAACGCCCTCTGTAACCATAGACATTATATATAGATATCTATGTCCGTAACAGCCAGTATCTGTAATGTGTTGTTGTTTTAAAATTAGCTCTTTTTTTATTACTCATTTGACTTACTGTTAGTGTTAGCTTAAGATAACTTACCGAAACCCGTCTGAGCGCGCCGCAATTTGCTGCTCCTTTTAGCATGAGACCACCCGAATCCGATGCTAATGTTAGCTTGTTCCTCTTCCGGTTTTCGCCAGCTCCGCTCGTTGCACGCGGAGATTTTGAGAGTTATCGCTGTTCCAGTCAAGACAACACAACGTTCACCAAGTGTCTCCCGTAAATTAATCCGTAGAAGGTCCTCGCTGCTGCGAGGCTTCTGTCAGGCTACTGCGAGGCTGTACAGTTGAAGCTCCGCTCCATCGCGCCAGAAGAGGGTCCCGTTGACGCCGGTCCATACGCCGGGGGTCTGCTCGTTTAATGTTTGCCGGCTGCGCGTTGGGAGCGATCGCAAATACACTAAAAATTGAACTAAAACATAAAAATAACAATTATACTTTATTTATAAAGCCATTTAAAAAACCACAGCTGCAACAAAGTGCTGTACACATGAAATTAAGAACATATAAACAAAAGATGAGATGAAATCATGAAAAACAACAGTCATGTGTTTAATACAGAAGTGGGTTGAGCCTAACCAGGGGTTGCTAGGTGAGGGGCTGGACTCAGGTTGGGGTGGGTTGTCCTCGCGCCTGTGACGTCACAGGCGCGATTGACTTCCATTTTATTTCAAAAACGAACCGTTTTCATCACAGTAAAATAAATCTACTTAGAGTAAATAAACCACTGGGTGCATTTTTTTGGCCTTTGGACTGTTTTTTTATGAGGTAAATACCCAAAGTTGAGTAAAAAAACATTAAAAAGTGAATTTTGAATCTGTGGTCCCCTTTAACTGATTTAGAAAGTATAATTGCTGGATTTGAATGAATTTCTAATTACCAGGGATGAATCGATTCTGGTGCAGATGAAATGACTCCAGTGATGTTGACCCTCTGGCAAAGCGGTAAGTTGGCAGACGGTGGCCCCCCTTCACAACCGTTCCTGTCTGTAAATAAAGCTGGACACCTGGAGGATCCTGGATACATGCGATGTGCTTCTGCTGAGATGTTTGGATTTCCCTCATCCGAGCGGAGTTGATGAGTGGCACTCCAAGTGTGTCACGCCCATTGTCCCCTTCAAAGGCCTGGATCAGACTCTCAATTAGGGTCAGGGTGTCTCTGGTTCCACGAGTGGTTCTTTTGCAGTGTAGGGCTAGTTCACTTTGAGTGATGGAACGGTTTACATCTGCCTCTGAAGGACTTCTGTTGTCCGCTTCTAGCTCTGCACGCTTGGCCCTCTTTAAGGCGGTCAGATCCTCGTTGTCCCACATGAAAATGCACCTGCTGAGGCGACCCATGAAAGCAGGAGGAAAGATGGTAGCAGGATGTGAGGCGGCAGCTGCCTGGGTGGAGGGATCTGGCTGGATGAAGGGAGCAGGATGGTTGAGGGAGCAGGATGGGTGGAGGCATCAAGCTGTGAGGTCACAGAGAAAAGGGCATCATCTTGAAGTCCTGATACCAGTAAGTTCAGAGCCTCTTCATCTTCCTACTACTAGGCTACAAAAACATATATATTCTAAGTATAAAAGCATCATTCACCAAACATAGCAGTAAAATGACTCATAAGTGATTGTAATGTCCTGTGCTCCAGCATCAACGTGTGGCATGGAGGCTGCACAGTTGCAGAGAGAAAAGCTCTGCAGAGAGTGGTGAAGGCTGCACAGAAGTCTGTGGGAGTCAGTCTCCCCACCATCACAGACATTTACACCTCCAGATGCAGAAAAAGAGCCACCTGCATCATGAAAGACCTCACTCACCCAGCACACTCACTCTTTGCACCACTCCCCTCGGGACGGAGGTTGAGGAGCATCAAATGTAGAACCACTAGACTGAGGAACAGCTTCTACCCTGAGGCTGTCAGACTCATGAATAAATAAATAATAAGAATAAACACTGCAAAATGTCACATCATACTGATACTGATCTGTTTCTTGTTGCTGCGTTCATCTGTGACCATCTGCTCATGTTCGTGCTGCTGTTTATAATGATGTTTTTCTACTACATTAGGGCTTAGTGTATTACTAGCTGATGTCTCTCTTAGTTAATCCTAGATGTTATTATTGTTTTTCTCTTGCATTTGTTGTTGGATGTAACTGGGACCCTGTGTACATAATCTCGTTTTCAACACATGTACTACATGCGGTGCAAATGACAATAAATTCTCTCTGACTCTCTGACTCTGACTCTGACTCTAATCAGATTTTATTTTAAACCAGTTTACCTTAGCAGAGTGAAAGCCACAGTCACAGGTCACAGACTCTCCAAACAGGGTGGTCTGACCTTGTGCCTGCATGGGGCATTTTTCTATCTGAAACAGTGCAGCATAATATTATTATTATGACAATTACTCATGTTTCTTTTTTGTTTATAGTGGCTTCACTTTACCTTCTGATAGAGATTGTGCCATTTGTTCTGCCTCGGGGCTGGTCACATCCACTCCTCATCTCCCAGACCTTTATGGATCTTTGGCTTGGAGCTCATCTGAACATAACATCAGAAAAGAGGAGAATGAAACATAACAAAGAATTGATGCACTTTATACAGTTAATGATTACAGTCAATTATCTATCATCCATCCATCCATCCACAGTCTCCATCCACAGTCTATCTATCTATCTATCTATCTATCTATCTATCTATCTATCTATCTATCTATCTATCTATTCATCATCCATCCATCCATCCATCCATCCATCCATCCATCATCCATCATCCTTCCATCTATCCATCATCCATCCATCTATCTATTCATCCATCCATCCATCCATCCATCCATCCATCCGTCAATATTCATAGGTTACTACTATACTTTAAAGTAAAATGTGTCATTAAAGTTTGATCAAACAACGTGACATCATAATGCCACTATTTTTTATTTAATCTATGGTCTACATTATTATTTTTAGGTGATGTGAAATAAACAAAACATACGACGTCTGTTTGCACGGAAAGATGTAAGAAAATATGAATGAATACTTACTGTAAGATTGCTTTTTAAGTGGACAGAAACAACAGATCGATGAGAAACCCCTCTTGTGTAACGAGAGCAGGCTGTCGACAGCTAACTATACTGTATATTCCTCCAACATGAAAACAAAATCGTGAATTTGTTTTCTGTTGACGCTGCTGCTGTTGTTTTGAATGAAAGCTAACTAGCTAGCTAGCGGAAGTGACGTCGCTAGCGGAAGTAGCTAGCGGAAGGCGGAGTAATGCGATGCGCTGATTGGCTCGAGGTACTGAGAATCGTGGATGAACCTTGGACGAATGAGGAATTTGATTGGTTGTCATATCCAAGATTTAGCTAGACTCATGAGCGGCTTGGGGGCCCACTGCTGGAGTTCACAGACGCACTGTCTGGGGAACAGTATGTTAGTGTGTCCTATCTGAAACCTGTCCTAAATATTTTCAACAACACAGTTCTTGCTGCTGCTGAAAATGACACAGAACTGACCAAGGATATGAAAAAAGCCATTCTGCAGTATTTAAATGAGAAGTACTCCAACCCAGAAACAGAGGAACTGCTGGATATGGCCTCCTTTGTTGATCCACAGTTCAGAGATGCTTACATAGCTGATGATGACCGCAAGGAGTATGTCAAGACCAAAGCTGCAGCAGAAATTCAAGTGCTGCTGGAGATGCAACAATCAGTAACTATCACTGAGTCATTCCCAAGCACAAACCCACAATGGTAAATGGTAAATGGAGCTTATTTATATAGCGCTTTCCAGCCCCCTGTGAGGAGCCCCAAAGCGCTTTACAATACCAGCCATCCACCCATTCATTCAGACATTCATACACCGGTAGTGGTAGCCTGCCTTGCAAGGCGCCATCCAGACCTACCGGGAGCAACTCGGGGTTAAGTGTCTTGCCCAGGGACACAACGACACATGGTGGGCGGATGCGGGATTCGAACCTCCAACCTTCCGATCAGGGGTCGACTGCCATTACCACTACACCACGGCCGCCCCACAAGCAACAGGTGCAGCAGCTGCAGCTGCTTCTGGTGAAACTCCTGATGTTTCAACCAGGGAAGCAAAGAAAGTAAAACAGAGTCTGGGAAGCTTTTTCAAAAAGATCTCAAATCAGCCTGGTACAGCTGCTCTTTCTGACAGAGAAACCATCGAAGTGGAGCTAAAGACTTACCTACAGGCACTGGAGGTTGATGGAGAAACAGACCCACTGGACTGGTGGAGACTGCATCAGGTTAATTTTCCAAGAGTGGCAAAACTGGCCAAGAAATACATTTGCATCCCAGCTACAAGTGCTCCCTCAGAAAGGGCATTTAGCACTGGTGTCATACAGTACATGTATTCGGTTTGGCTTTCTCCACAGACATCAGCAAATGTACGGTAAAGAAGATCCACCGATGCAGCCGGACCTAAAGTTGTTTCCAAAAACCTTGATGGGGGACAGAAGGAGGAGCTTCAAAGCAGCTTGCTATCACATTCACCCCTGGCTTAAATATTCACAACACTTGGACTCTGCGTATTGTTATGCTTGCAGATATTTTAGCCCTCCCAACAGCCCAGACACTGTGTTTGATTCCCCAGTTGGTTTTAAAAACTGGGAGAATGCATCTTACAAAGAGGTGGGGTTTGCATTGCATGCGAGGTCTGAGCACCATAAACAAGCCATGGTTACATGGAGGGACTATCAGAAAGCTGCTGCAGCTAATGCAACACTGGTCAATGTTTTAAACAAGGAGCACAACAGACAGGTTAAAGAAAATCGTGAATATATAAAAACAATAGGGGAAGTGCTTTTACTTACTGCCACTCAAAATTTAGCTCAAAGAGGGCATAATGAGTCTGCAGACTCAGACAATACAGGGAACTTCAAGGCAATTTTGGAAACAATTGCTAACCACGACAAAGCTATTAAAAACGGTTGACTTCCATTCATAAAGCAAAGTATACAAGCAAAATCATTCAGAATGAGATTCTGGATTGTTTAGCAGACATGGTTCGAACTGAAATTACAGAAGAAGTGAAAAAAGTGAGGTTTTCAGCATCATAGCAGACGAAACAAAAGATGTAAAGAAAAAGTAACAGATCTCTCTTTTACTAAGGTGCTAATACAATGGAGCTATCCAGGAACGTTTTCTACATTTTGAGTCTGCAGAGAAGCTTGATGCAACAGGGCTTAGTGAGAAAATAATCCACATACTGGAAAAACATGGTCTGGAGTACAAAAAAAATCTCGTAGGCCAAGCTTATGATGGTGCCTCTGTTATGAGCGGTAGGCATTCTCGGGTACATGTGAGGATCAAAGAGGATGCAAAATATGTCTTTTACATCCATTGCACTGCCCACTGTCTAAATCTAGTTTTAGTAGATACAGTCAAAGCTGTCCCAGAGGTAGGAGTTTTTCTACTTACTAGAAAAACTATATGTGTTCACATCTGGATCAGCTGTCCATCCTAAAT
>JBBPBX010051308.1:12206-24628 GCA_038048925.1 Garcialebias charrua | reverse complement strand
TATACATATATATATGTATATATATATATATATATATATATATATATATATATATATATATATATATATATATATATATATATCAAAGGTGGGCATATGAACGCTAGGGACCGCTAATGCGCTAATCCGCTTACAGCGGACCTAACGTTTTTGTCAGCGTAACAGCGGAGTGACTAACTTTTATAATTCATAAGCGGATTTGTGCTATTTTTATTTAAAATGCAGTACCGCTAATAACTAATTATCTATCAGTAAAAACGAATAAACTTATTTAGAGGCTCTTATGCTGGCTCCGTAGCTGCTTGTTTTGCCTTTTTCCCCTCCCTCACCGTAAAGAGCAGAGAGGAGGGAGGGTTGGAGGGGGAGCAGAGGGGAGAACAGACACGGATCTACCATGTAGGCAAATGATGCCGTTGCTTGGGGCCCCAAATCAGCAGGGGCCCCGGCCCCGCCCCGGCCAGTCACCTACATCACTAACATTGCTCATGCTTGTTAATGTACATTTAACATAAAAATAATTATAGTTACGATGAAAACGATCATTAAAAACGCAATACAAAAACCGGTCGATTTCTGTATCCCCCTACTAAAAATGGACTATTCCATCTTGACATCTTCCGGGTCAGAGGTGAACTCGGGTGCTAACGTTTATGGCTAGCTGTTTGCGCTCGGTTTCTTCATAAATCCGCAGAGAACCCCGCTGTTTCAAGCCAAATTAACGCGGCCGGAGGATTGTATTGTGTGTTTTGTGTCCACCACTCGACGGTGAGTCGTTCGTTTTATATATTTGGGTTCCTTTTATGTATAAATGCGGTGGCGAGACGCCCATGTATTTGAGATTTAAAAGTGGTCTTAGGGATTAAAAGATCATTCTCATTTTGTTAATTTCCTGGCCGAATAGAACATATGTATGTAAAGTATTAAATAAATCCTTTGGTTTTTGTAATTTCATCCTTTTAGGATCATTTTAGTTTCTTTTCATTAAATCTGTTGACTGCCTATATAATTTTGGAATTGGTTTAATTTATTTTTCGGTTGCGCTACAAAAAAGAATTTACTATTTGTTTTTTGAAACAATATTGAAGTAAATTAAGCTTAATTGACTCTTATATGAATTAAACTTGGATACAACTTGGAAGTGCACTTAAAAACTTGATCTCTAACTTTAATTTTACGTAATAAACTTTATTTGTATAGCACCTTCCTGCAATGCCTTGCATTGACCAAGGGGCTTAACAAATATAGGATAATCTAAAAAAATAAATACAAAGTATGTGCATGTGTAATGAAGAATATAATTTGTACGTGCAGCTGTTAATACATGTAAAGTTTTTTTTTTTAATGTTTGTTGCTCTTTTTGCCAACTGTGATGTTTCTTCTGTCCAGGACTGTAAATATCCAGGTGGGTCAGGAGGAGTTAATGGGAAGCTGCTGCTGTGACGTAAGAGGTAGGATAAAGGTGTATAACAGTTCATGCACCGCTAGTTGGCAGTCTAGTGCAAATATTGCATAACTTGTTGGCTAGCAATTGTTGAATTTAATTAGCGGTTTAGAATTTAGCTTCCCCTAATTTTCATAAGACATTAGTGCTTTTGAAATTGCGGACCTAAATAAATTAATTAGTGCTTTAGAAATAGCGGAACTAATTTTTGGATTAGCGCTGCCCAGCACTGATATATATATATATATATATATATATATATATATATATATATATATATATATATATATATATATATATATATATATATATATATATATATATATATATATATATATATATATATATATATATATATATATATATATATATATATATATATATATATATATATATATATATATATATATATATATATATATATATATATATATATATATATATATATATATATATATATATATATATATATATATATATATATATATATATAGATATATATATATATATATATATATATATATATATATATATATATATATATATATATATATATATATATATATATATATATATATATTTATATATATATATATTTATATATATATATATATATATATATATATATATATATATACTGTATATATATATATATATATATATATGTATATATATATATATATATATATATATATATATATATATATATATATACAGTGATGTCAGTAACGCGTTACAAAGTAACGCGTTACTCTGGTCGGACCACTTTTTTCAGTAACTAGTAATCTAACGCGTTGCTTTTCAAACTGCAGTAATCAGATTAAAGTTACTTTTTCCACATTATTGTGCGTTACTTAGTTATTTGTCATTTTCTGTAGTACTGTAATTTAATTTTATTTCGCCAATGCGTCTCGGGGGGAGCGAGAAAAAAAAAGACAGGAGTGACGTCAGTCTATGCGACCGCCCGGTGTTATTGTCTGTAGCACACGTTAGCATTAAGCTAGGTTTAGCATCTCGCTGCGGTCTCCTGTTTGTTTGGGAACGTTGTGACTTGTTAAAAACACGAGCGCACATCCAAAACGGTGTGTGGACTTTGTTTCACGGAGACTGGATCTGCAGCAGACAACACGTCTAACTTGAACGGACTTAACGACGTGATCCGAACGTGAACGAGGAGCAGCTTGTAAACACTGCTAACAGAGCAGCAGCAGCATTAAAACAGCCTTCAGGTAGGTCAGATCAGTCAATAACACAAACTGTAGGACATTTTAAAGCTCTGGATCTACGTCTGAAATGTTGTTGTTGCTGTGCAGGCTTTAAATTAACTGAGCGTCTCTAAAACGTCTTCCATCACGTCCATCATCATGTCAACACCAGCCAAAAAGTTAATCACTTTATGAAAAAACTGATGTCAACAAGTCCTGGAGCTGAATAAATCCCTGCCCTGATGATGACCGAGAGATCCAACCACAAGAAGAGGTATTGTTCTTTTATTAATAATTAACCTTTTTAATTTAAAATGATAATCTTATTAACTATTTTTATTTTTTTACCTGTTTGTGTTATTTCCAGTCTGAGACAGAGGAAGCAGCTGTCTTTTTCCTCTTGAGGGACATCCACCTGCAGCTAAGAAGCGTGTGATGATGACCCTGATGCATGCTCAATAATCCAGGTAGAAAAATCTAAAAATGCTAAGTCTGGTCCTCTGGACATTCAAAAAACAAAACAGAACAAAAAAAATTGTAGAAACGTTTTATCTTTTGTCCATAAGACTTCCTCAGTCTGAGATGCTGTATTCATTTCAATCTTATAAATACTGTAGCACCCTCTCACAGTGGATGAACCAGTTTGCTGCTGACAGCTGAAACCAGCTGCTCACGGACCATCAGCCTAACAATGGATAGTTAGCAGCACCCTGATGGTTGTTTGTTATTCACAGAGGGCTGAGTGATACTAGCAATAACAGCATTGTAAGAGGGGGACAGTTGAACCCAGAGGCCTCCACCTCTGTTTAATGATGGATGGTTTCTTTTCACAAAGATGGCCTCCTTTACTCCTCTCTCAAACCATCGTTCCTCTCTATCAAGGATGTGAACATCTTCATCCCTGAAAGAGTGACCGCTGGCCTGGAGATGAGTGTAGACTGCAGAGTCCTGACCTGATGATGTTGATCTTCTGTGCTGGACCATCCTTTTGGCCAGTGGCTCATGCTTTTATTTATTTTCATACAAACGTATTGTTTACTTGACACATTTTCAAAATAAACATTTTATAAGTCTTTTTTGTAAAAATATTATTTGTTTAGTGAAGTCAAGAAAGACTACTGTATTTTGTTTTTTGAATATTTATTAGTAATTATTTTATTAAAACATTTAAATTTTTTATGTATTGTGACAGAGGGTTCTTGTCAGCGGCTGCTGAAAGTAACTAATAAAGTAACTTAGTAATCTAACTTAGTTACTTTCCAAATCAAGTAATCAGTAACTTAACTAAGTTACTTTTCCCAAGGACTAATCAGTAACTTAACTAAGTTACTTTTTCAATGTAACTATGCCATCACTGTATATATACAGGTACCCCTCGAGTTACGTCAGGGATAGGGACCTACGTGTGTGACTTAGGTCGATTTTGTCGTACCTCGCGGACCAAAAACACCTGCCTGTCGTAGGTCCGCGTTTCTGACATAGGTCGCGGATATACCGCTAACGGAGCGCCGCACACATATTTAATGGCATGAGACTGAACAAGCAGACATACTAGGCCATGAACATGCACAGAACTGTACAGTAAATGAATACTGTACTGTACAATAAATAAAAAATATAATGTCTTACTTTGAGCTGGTCAAAGCCTGCCTTCGTCTTTTAGTATTTAGCTCGGGTGCGAGCTCCCCCAGCTTCCTTACGCTCCACACGCACACACGTGGACAAAACTGTTTAAAAGAATGACTGTTAGCTTCTTAACTTCATACATTTGGAGCCATAAAAAAAAAAAAAACTTACTGAAAGCCGTTTCTCCGCGATGTCCTCCATCCAAAACAACTGCTCAGCGTTAGCTACGGTTAGGCCCCGCTATTAGCAGCACTGGTTAGCATGTCAGTTCATTCAAAAAGGCTGTCGGCTTTGTATCTCCGCGTTAGCTCGGTGTCCCCCGACTGCCAGGCGGACATTTGCGGCGAGCTCCCGGCCGTAGATGGCCCCTCCGCGGCATGTCGGCTCGGTATCTTCGCCTGTGTTTGCTGCTCTGTTAGCTGCTGTCGTTAGCATCTCGGGCGGCGTTGTTGGAGCCATCGCGGGGCGATCCGCGGCTGCTCAGGCATCGGCTTTGTATCTCCGCATTAGCTCGGTGTCCCCCGACTGCCAGGCGGACATTTGCGGCGAGCTCCCGGCCGTAGATGGCCCCTCCGCGGCATGTCGGCTCGGTATCTTCGCCTGTGTTTGCTGCTCTGTTAGCTGCTGTCGTTAGCATCTCGGGCGGCGTTGTTGGAGCCATCGCGGGGCGATCCGCGGCTGCTCAGGCATCGGCTTTGTATCTCCGCATTAGCTCGGTGTCCCCCGACTGCCAGGCGGACATTTGCGGCGAGCTCCCGGCCGTAGATGGCCCCTCCGCGGCATGTCGGCTCGGTATCTTCGCCTGTGTTTGCTGCTCTGTTAGCTGCTGTCGTTAGCATCTCGGGCGGCGTTGTTGGAGCCATCGCGGGGCGATCCGCGGCTGCTCAGGCATCGGCTTTGTATCTCCGCATTAGCTCGGTGTCCCCCGACTGCCAGGCGGACATTTGCGGCGAGCTCCCGGCCGCAGATGGCCTCTCCGCGGCATGTCGGCTCGGTGTCTTCGCCAGTGTTGTTTTTGACAGCCATTTTGATATCAGTTTTAGTCATAGTCTTTTAGACTAAAATACTTCTTAGTTTTAGTCTGTTTTAGTCATTTCTATATTTAATGGTTTTAGTTCAGTTTAAATCGACAAAAACGTAAAAAATTTTAGTCTAGTTTTAGTCTTTAAAAAAAAAAAAGAAAACATATTAGTCAGCTAAAAAAAAGTTAATTTTGGGTTTAGTTCCTCTTTAAAGTATGTTGAACAAACAGGCAACACATAGGCAACATACAAAATGAAGGTAAAAAACAGAATATAGACATAAAAACGTCGCAGATAATAAATATAACGACCAACCTGTGTTGGTAAATGGCTGTTTGAACCATCTTTCTATACATACATTGTTCAAAGATTAGAGGAAATTTGACTTCCATCTAATTTCTGTGCAAAACGTTAGGTCTGAAATTGTTAAGTGTTAAAAAAATAATAATGAATAAATGAAAAAGAAGGTACTGTAATTGTATCTGTATTATAGTTCAGAAAGTCTATTTTTTTATTTTTTTGCTCGTTATTCTATTGCACAATTCATAATCCAAATCAAAATAATAATAAATGGAGCACTGAGTTTGTCACTGAAGATTATAGAATTTATCTGACAATACTTTATGCAGTTATTATAAATCAAGTCAGCTGTTTTGTCGACCAGTCATCATCTCGAAGGGAGAGATAGTTTTTTTATTTTAATCACGATGGTTACTGAACAACACGATAAAAATCCCCTTTTTGGATGAGTTTTGTACCTGGATGTGACAAACGCTGAAATAACTTCATTTATTTACTCTCTGAAGAAAAAGAACGGCTTTTTCTCCGGTTAGTGTGCTTGTGAGTCACGGCTGAGTTCTTAACTCAAGTAGTAATGGGAGTTGTAGTTCTTTCCCTCTGACCTATCACAGTGTGTCTACACAGCCCCGACAACCAATCACAGAACTTGTAGTCGTCATGGGAGTTGTAGTTCTTTCCCTCTGACCTATCACAGTGTCTCTACACAGCCCCGACAACCAATCACAATACATAAACAAACGCCACGGCCATTTTGAACAGAAAGTAGCTATCAGTTAGCAAAAGTTTCCGGACTTTTCAACACATAAAAACGCTTATAAACAGAGCAGTAAAATTCTGAAATATAGCAATTCACATTCTACAGTTACACTAAGATCAACGCTCAGCAACACAGCGATTCAACTGTCGAAAACAACGACGGACTCTCTCGGAACCGTCTGGAACCGTTCGGTCCACAGCAGATCCTGGACACACCAAACCACTGAGCAGAAAAAGTTTCTGACAGCATATGCTTGTTTACCCGCTTCAAATGCAATAACTACACAATAGCACTTCCTCGCAGTTGTTATAAATGAGCTTATTAGGCAAAAAGTTGACGCGGAGGTCAAACGTGAATGCGCTATTCTGTGACAAGTCAGCACAGCAGCAGTGAGTCCAAACAAACAGAACCAGAACCTGACCCACACACACAGCAGCGACAATTCTATAACCAAACAGCTTCAAACAAGGACAGAATTTATTTTAAAAAATACATACATTCGGTTCTTCTCTTCTCTCAGACTCACAGTTGGGTTAAATACAAAATAAGTCCATAAATCTTTTCTGGGCTGGCGGCCACCGACCGAGCTCCTTTGTGCAACATGCTGCTGCAGGATCTTCCATGGTCCAGTTTGAAAAGGAAGTCACAGGTGAGCGCGCAGCGCGTGGCCATGCTGAATAAACACCGCGGTGGTGGGCGTGACCAAACAGCTGACTTTCCACAGAAATATAAATTATTGATTGAACGAAACATTTTCGTTCAGTCTCGTCTCGTCTAACGAAAACTCACACACATTTCGTCACGTTTTAATCATTAAAGAGCAATGATTATTTAGTTACCGTTTCGTTATTGTCATGAAAAAAGGGGGCGTTAACGAAAAATTTACGTCAGCGTTACGTCAACGAAAACAACACTGGTCTTCGCCTGTGTTAGCTGCTTTGTTAGCTGCTGTCGTTAGCATGTCGGGCGGCGTTGTGGCCGCCGATCGCGGGGCGATCCGCGGCTGCTCCTCCGGACCTGAGACGTCCACAGAGTTGACCGAGTGTTTCCAGCAAATTTATCCGTATGAGGCAACCCTGAACGGACACACGGTCCTCTAAAGCCAGCTGACAGGAGCGTCTAGAGCTCCATTCTTCTTCTTCTTCTATAGAGGTTATTGGCGGTTGGCGAACTCAAATTAAGCGCATTACCGCCACCAACTGGAGCTCCATTGACCGCAGTAGACGACCGGAAACGACCGGAAGTTGCGTAAATACGATCAAATTGTAATTAAAAACGAAATATTAATAATTATACTTTATTTATAAAGCCATTTAAAACAACCACAGCTGCAACAAAGTGCTATACACATGAAATTAATAACATTTAAACACAAAAAAAAAAAAATAATAATAATTTTTTTTTTTTTTTTTAATCATATTTTTATTAAATATGATAAAATCGTAAGTCTGAGTTGCCGTAGGTCGCAGGTGACGTAGGTCGAGGGTTTGCTGTATATATATATATATATATATATATATATATATATATATATATATATATATATATATATATATATATATATATGTATATATATATNTATTTATATATATATATATATACACATATACAGTATATATATGAATGAGATGACTTATGACTTGGAGCTATATAAATAAACTAATTGGAAAAAAGTGTTGAGAATAGTTGGGGTGTTTTAGTCAAACGCTTTTAACAATATGTGAGATGTTAGCTCTCAAATAGGTGTTAATCTCTGCTACTACAAGACCAAGTATTTCTCAACGTCTGTAGAAAAAAAATCCAACTGACTACCATTTGAAATCAACTTATTTTAAGATGGCCAACACAGTCAGTTGAACTTAGCAAATACAAAAAATGACTGTACTTCAGTTAAAGCTCCACTGACATGTTCTTTTAACTTTTCAAAAAATGGCACAACATATATAAATATTAAGATAGACCTCTGACCGTTTTTGCTAAAATAATGTTCAATGAATGAAATTTCCTCTCAAAATATTTTAAATTTAGCGCCGTTTTTTTAGACCATAAATCCGGATTTTCCGGTCACGTGTCAGCATTACCGATTTGACGTCACGTCCGATACTGAACTCTGCTCAAACCGTACATTGAATGGACAAAAATATAAACGCATCCGTCGAATTTAGCCAATTAAAACTACATTTTAGCGATTTGGCTTCAGTTTGGGGAAAAAAAAGTTATTTTGAGTGATGCACAACGAACGGAAAGGTTTATATTCTCCGTTTTGCTTTTTTTTTTCAAGGGAGGTTTCACATTGAGCACCAGATGGCAGCAGAGCTATCGTGATAACTCTTACAGAAGCAACACGGAGAATATAAACCTTTCCGTTCGTTGTGCATCACTCAAAATAACTTTTTTTTCCCCAAACTGAAGCCAAATCGCTAAAATGTAGTTTTAATTGGCTAAATTCGACGGATGCGTTTATATTTTTGTCCATTCAATGTACGGTTTGAGCAGAGTTCAGTATCGGACGTGACGTCAAATCGGTAATGCTGACACGTGACCGGAAAATCCGGATTTATGGTCTAAAAAAACGGCGCTAAATTTAAAATATTTTGAGAGGAAATTTCATTCATTGAACATTATTTTAGCAAAAACGGTCAGAGGTCTATCTTAATATTTATATATGTTGTGCCATTTTTTGAAAAGTTAAAAGAACATGTCAGTGGAGCTTTAATGTTACAATTACCTGTATTGCAAATCAGAGAATCAGAGAGATTTATTTACACATCACACCTGGTACATGAAGTGGGACAAAACTATATACGCAGGGTCCCAGTTACATACAACAAAAACAAAAATTGTAAAGAAAAACAAAACGCAAAAGCGATTACAAAAAAAAAATCCTACATTATTGAGCTAATTCAGTATTAGGTGTGGTAGTAGCTAAGTCATTTTGATCGCATGCTTCTGCCAACATGTCGTGTTAAATATTTATGTACAAGTCAAGTCTGTTTTCTGTTAGCAAAATACTTTGTAATTTATGAACAATTGGGTGGAATTTAAAGAAACTCTCAGAAATTCAAATTTGATATACATTTAAAACCTATTATTCTTTAGTCAAGCCAATTTAAAATGGACATCACAGCTCAGACTTAACACTAAAATGACTATAATTTGACCCATTTAAAATGTATTGAGCAAATAACAATAAATGATATAAATTAAATAAATAAAATTTTTAATTAATAATATAAATAAAACAAATAATAATAATAATAAACAAATAAATAAAAACAAATAAACATCTGAGACAAATGTCATGCAATTCTTTCAATAAAGCATTCACTTGAACTCTTTGAGTTGTTTGAAATAATGGGAACTGATCCAGCTTTGAGAAACTGTGAAACTCCTTTATGAGCATTTTTCTGATTCTCCAAAGAAATGTCTTATAAGTTTAAGAAACTCATGACTTCTTTAAATAAGACTTAACAGGTAGAACAAATGTGTCTAGTTTGTCGGAATGTAAAATAAAAGACTCTAAAATGTAGCCATTTGGGATTTATGAAGTATTCATTGGACTCTTTTAAGCTTTCTACATTTTTTATACTGTAACCTGTTTTCCAGTTTGTTCTGCTGCAACGTTCTTCATTTCAACCGTACACACATGCAAGATGACGCATGCACAATAAACTGATCAAATTATTTTCATATTGTCTTATTTTACAATTTTCAAATATACATTTATTTTTGTGTACATGCATTAGATTTCTTCATTATGTAAATGTAGATGTATTAAGCCCATATACACACGTGCTGGCTAACTGGCAGACCATCATGATACAAGCTCCCCTTTGTCAGCAATCAATAGACTAAATTAAACAGCAATCCAGGGGATTAGAAGCTAAATGCATGGAAGAGATGAGAGGCAAGGAGGGAACACAGACAAGCAGTTTCCACACTACTGTATTCACTGTTCACACGTTCTAAAACACATTCATCCTACCTCAACCTCACTACCGTCTTCATTTTAGCTGCAGCGTGCACACTCAACAGATGAAATGACATGCAAACTGTCCACACAGACTCAAACAGTCCTGTGCATTTTTACTTTTCACCCAAACTTGTACACACTGGCACATCCACATTAATGGCCTACTTTCAAACTGCAGAATAAAGGACTTTAGCGACTTGGAGTCTCTTTGTAATTTTAGTCAGACAGCTGAGGGAGAGCAGACAATCATCATTCTTTGCATCGTCGCAGGAGTATTCACTCTGCTCGCTTTCTGTCTGACCCGTCCCCGTCTATTAGCCAGAGATAGAAAAAGGTCTTATTATCAGCCCCAAGTGATGTCAAACAAGGCTAGCCTAATTTTATTGTACACTTATCAGCTGCTTTAAGAAAGTAAGAACACATGGCCTTTTTTACTTGGATTTCTGTGTAATTATTAAAGCTGAGCTGAGATACTGAGTATATTTACACAGGGATTTGACAGGCACCTAAAGGAGCACGCTTGATCAATGAGTCAAATATTTTAGAAGATTAGAAAGATGGTATTTTATTAACTTTTCAAGAAGAAGAAGAAAAAAGACAGTGATGAAAATAGCAGGGCATTTATCAGAAGGGGAAGTAAAGAATGAAAATTGGAAATGATTTCTCATCAGGCATTATCTTCTAGGTTACCTGAGGCGTTACTGCTTGCTCTGCGTGTTTTGTTCCTGTTGGTTGAGTAATGCAAACATCAATTTCTACTTTTGCGGAACAAGTGCTTTGAAATCAAAGTGTTTACATTCAGTGAAGAAAGTGCATAATGTTTAAACACGTAACTGACTGAACTAGGTAGTTCAGTGGGATGCAGTCAGTTTAGCAGCTTCATTTGATCATAATCAGTTGGTTCTGTTTTATACCCAGAAGCCTCTACTGTGTACTCTCAAACCATTTACTGTATGATACAAAACCCGTTCTACTCTAGTGCTTATTTCATTTGAACAAAACTCCACTTTCAAAAGCATGATATGCCAGATGCAGAGATACAGAGCTATAGAAAGATAGAGAGTGATATCTATCTATCTACAGTATCTACAGTATCTACAGTATATACAGTATCTTATCTTATCTTATCCATCCATCCATCCATCCATCCATCCATCCATCCATCTGTGTGTCCCTGACACACAACAGCACAGAAGAGGACACTGGCTACCACAGACTGGTAGAACAGCAGTAGTTTTCTGCAGATGCTGAAGGACCCAAGCCTCCTCAGGAAGTAGAGTCTGCTCTGAACCTTCCTGTAGACGAAGTCCGTGTTCACTATAATCGGCCACAGTATGTGTGGCTGCAGAACACAACCTCGGACACCATACTGAGCAGCATAGGGGCTACTCAGGGGAAGGTCTTCTCACCGTTTCCATTCACCCTCTACACCCTCTAAACCTTCAGGTACAACTCACAATCCTGCCATCTGCAGAAGTTCTCGGATGACTCTGCCATTGTGGGCTGCATCACTGGTGACCAGGAAGCTGCATACAGAGGTGTGGTGGACAGCTTTGTGGAGTGGTGTGGAAAGAACCACCTGCAACTCAACGTTTGAAAAACTGAAGAGCTGCAGGTGGACTACAGGAAGAAGCCCAGCCCCCCCACCCCAACCCTATCAACATCAAGGGTACTAGGGTGGACACTGTAGACTGCTACAAGTACCTGGGGGTTCACCTAGACCAGGGGTGTCAAACTCACTTACAAAAAGGGCCAAAATTAAAACCATTCAAACCAAGGGCCAATTTCAGAAACTAATTTAACTCAAGTTACAGTAGATACCCAACATCTTTTCTTGGTTGCATGTTCCTCAAAAAAGAGTTTGATTGGTACATTTTATGTTCTCTGTTGCACTTTCGACATCATAATGAAAGATTACTGAACAAAATTCAGGTGAAAAAAGTATTTTATGTATAACATATCTTTTGGGGGCCAGATAAGATGTCATCGAGGGCCACATTTGGTCCCTGGGCCTCGAGTTTTACATATGTGACCTATACAATAAACTGGACTGGACAGGCAACACCAAGGTGCATTTTTTGTCTGAGAAGACTCAGGT
>JBBPBX010051307.1:0-17282 GCA_038048925.1 Garcialebias charrua | reverse complement strand
TGTGATGAAAAGATTACACAACACCCCGTGTAGTGGTACAAACGTGCATTAAGTTTTGTTAAATTGTCCTGAGCGGGTTAGAAGTTATAGGGTTAGTTGGCACGAACGTAAAAAAGGCCGAAGAGGGAAACAGAAGGAGCCGAAAGTGCAGAGGGGGGAACTTAAAGAGGCGGCTCGGCTCAGCCGCAGGAGCGCAGCGGACAGGAAGCGGTTAAAGAGGAGGCGGGCGAGCGGCCGTCCGCGGGACTTACGGACGCTGCGGCAGACGGCCAGGCAGTACTCCTCCGACTCAAAGTTATTCCGGTTGCCTCCGCAGCCGCCGTACAAAAAGGCGACGCAGCCGCCCTCCTGTCGGTCGAAGTACCAGCGGGGCAGCATGGCCCGGCACGGACCAGTCTCTGCGTCGGCCCAGCACACATCTTGGGAAACACACCATCAACCAGAAAACAAGTCAACTCAAGACGCCTCGTGTCCATCGGCGATGGAGAACGTGTCAATTCAAGGAGCTGAAGCGTCCGCCACGGCGCCGCGAGGAATTTCAGCTACTTTAACTCCAAAATGGACTCATCCCGGATCCAATGAAGCCGCTGACGAACGAGCGGGAAAATGTTGCCATTTCCAGATAATTCCACATTTTTTGCACTCTTCAACGTTTTTCAGCCTGAAAATGTGCTTCTTTCTGGTCATTTAGGCTTCTTTTTGCTTTTTTAGCTACTTTTCAGCAGGTTTTTTTTCTTGTGTTTTTTTAAGGATAATTTTCACTTTCACGTGCTCATTTCTGTTTACCGGTATTTCAGCCTAAATGGGCAAACACATGTTCTTTCTGCCTTTTTATGTAAATTCAAGCTTTTCAGCTAGATTTTAGCTTTTTTTTTTAAAGCTAATTTCAGCTCTTTAGTTGATAAGTTCAACTTCTTTCTGCTAATTTCAGCTTGTTATGCTCCTTTCAGTTTATTTCTGCTGGTTTCAGTTGTTTCAGCTACTATGTAGCTTTGTTTTTATGCTAATTCCAGCTATTTCAGCTGCTATTTAGCTGCTTTAATGCCAATTCCAGGTTTTCAGCTAATTCTACATCCCCCCACACTCATTTAAACTTTTTTTCAGCTCAAATCAGTTAAAATGTGCTCTCTCCACTTAGTCATTTAAGCTTCTTCCTGATTTTTCCGCTGTTTAATGTTAATTTCAGCTTTTTCAGCTGTTCATTTTTTGTGCTAATTTCTACTTCTTTAGGCCTAATTCATCAAATATATGTGTTCTTTTTGCTTTCTTCTGCTAATTTAAGCTTGTTCTACCTTTTCAGCTACTTTTAGCATTTTTATCTAATTTCAACAGTTTTGAAATTAAAAAAAAGTTTTCATGTTAAATTACCATAAATTCCGGAATATAGGTCACGGTTTTTTGCCTAATTTGCATGCCCTGCGACCTATAGAGAGGTGAGACCTGTTTATGGATTATTCATTTTGGCAGAAAATCGTGCAGTACCACTTTTGTCCACTAGGGGACACTTCCAGAGAGTCCACCGACCGTTTCTAGCTCATGTGTCCAGAAAAAGCCTCCTCTGCTCGGACTGACTCTGTCGCTGCCAGGCCTCCTGAACTCTGTAGGTAACTACTGTTAGCTGTGTTTGTTAGCTGTTTGTTAGCAAGATAAGCCAAGAACCACAGGACAGATTTTTATCAAACTTACAGAAAGTAATCTAGCCTGGTTAAAACCAGACCCTTGTCCTTCACTTCGTTTCTTACTAGGGTCTGGAGTTTCTCCATAGAGAACAGATTCTTGCTAGAGGCGTGGCCTCTGCTGAGGTTACCCAATCGTTAACGTTTGTTGCGTTAACGTTTGTTGCGCGTATGTATGCGTATGTTGCGCGGAGCTGCAACATACGTCACGTTAGCCTGTCCAGTCCAGTTAGCCTGGCGAGGGCCAGGCTAACTGTTCAGATAAACAGCTCAGAAACCACTCGGTGGATATTTTTTCTGCTACCAGTGTGTAATTATATGGCTCTAATTTACTGACTGTTGGCCTGGATGAAACATTTGAGATAAAATTCGATTTTTTATAATTTATTTTCGTAGCGCCCCCGAGGCTGTTTGGAAAAAGTCAAACCGAAACAATTTAAATCTAGCAGATTTGACCATTTCATGAATTGATTTAGGAACTGTTAAGCTCGGGAACCCTTTTGCTATAACGTCGGCTAAGAAATATATTTTTTCTCAGCAAAGAAATAATAGTTTTTTACCGTGTTTTCTTGTAAATTCCTTTGTGCCGGTAGTAGGCATGTAACGAGATCTCGTTGTACGAGATCTCGCGATATTAAACCCCCGCGATATCTCTCGTTGAGAGGTAACGTTGTCTCGCGAGATGCTAATGCTAGCGCTAGCAGAGCCCCTAGCAAGTCAGCGTCACGGACAGCATGGCTTCGCCGGATGAAGTTGCTATAGAAGACGCCCCAACTACTGATGGAACTACCGCAGACGAGACGCCTCTACATTGATGGAGGGTCCCGACGCTGCCCCGAATGTAAAGACACGCGTGTAAACACCGGTGTGACCGGTGTTGCCAGATAGAGTACCACCCGCCCAAAGCACTCTCTATCCGCAAAAGTCAGAAGGAAAATCGCGGTGAACCACCCAATCTGGCAACACACGATTCAGTGCAGTGATGCGGAAATATAACGCGCGCATGAAGTAAATGGCTGTACGTCGTGTGTTTACAAACTACGGTAAATATGTCGGGCAAAAAAAGAAAGTGGTTGGACATGGATTCACTTGTGTCACGGAACGGGATGGGAGTCAGCGTCCTATCTGCATGATATGCAACACGAAGTTGAGCAACTAGTCTGGCGCCGGCAAAACTGAAGGAACACTTCATGAAGATGCACAGACGGAGAATACAGTACAAGAACACAACGCCTGCTGAATTCAAGGTGAACGAGCCAGATATGATGTTGTTTCTATGCTAATTTTAGCTTTTTAAGCTAATTCCACATTTAATGCTCTTATTAAAAAAAATGTCATCCTAATTCAGCAAAAATGTGCTCTCTCAACTTCATTCTGGTGATGCTTCTTTCTGCTATTTTAGCTACTTTTCAGCTGAATCTTTTTTCTAATTTTAGATTTTCTTCAGATAATTTCCACATTTTTGTGCTCATTTCTGCTTCTTTCAGCCTAATTGGGCAAATATATTCTTTTTGCTTTCTTTTGCTAATTTAAAAGCTTATTCTACCTTTTCAGCAACATGTTTTAGTACTCTTTTTCTGGTTTAAGGTCAATTAAAAATTTTGTGGTAATTTCTGACACTTTCAACCTAATAATTACCTTTTTTTGTTCATTTCAAGGTGCAACGAGCCAGATATGATGAAAGGGCCACTCTGCCTGCTCTTGGATTTGTACCTGTTAGCAAACCGATCCTCGCAGCATCGTACGAAGTTGCTTATTTGATCGCAAAGCAGGGTAAGCCACACTCCATTGGTGAATCTCTCATAAAACCAGCTGCATTAAAGATGGCAAATCTGCTACTCGGAACAGCAGCTGAAGATAAATTATCCCAAATTCCTCTTTGATGATTAAAAATTGTACAAAAATATTTTTGGGGGATGAAACTCTTATTGGGCCAGAATAAAGTTGTTGTGAGTTCATGCACTGTGTTGCTTTTGTTCTTTGAGCAAGGTGATGTTGTAGAATTTGGAAAAAAAAAAATCATATTTTATATATTAAAAAAGAGGGGTTCGGTGAGTGGCCATATGAAACTTGAGGGTTCGGTAGCTCAAAAAAGGTTAAGAACCACTGTTCTAAGGTCTAAGGAGATTCAATCAGTAAAATGAAGACATCAGTTGGGTTTGTAATACATGTTAAAACAGAATAAAAGCCTTTTTGCGGCATAAAACCGATCTTTGAAGTTTTCTTGAACTAATGTTAAAATCTCGTCTCGTTCTCGCAAGATCTGTGATTTTCTCGTCTCGTCTCGTCTCGTGAGTTTTGTGTATCGTTACACCCCTAGCCGGCAGCCATTTTAAGCAGGGCAAACTCACGACGTCAGTCGACGTCGTTCAAAACTCCGCCTTCTGTTCTCTGATTGGTCCGGAAACTCCGCCTTCTGTTCTCCGATTGGTCCGGTCAAAAATCTGCCGGCGAAATCCTTGTCTATGAGAGAAGTCCCAGACGGAGCAGTGAAGGGAAATGAGAATTGAGTGGAGCTGTGTAGGAAGGCGAGGGCCAGGCTAAAAGTAATCACTTGGTGGTCATTTACAAACTGTGACCTGTATGAGACATTTGAGATAAAATTCTATTTATTTATAATTTATTTTCGCAGCGCACGCGACGGATTTGGAAGATGTCAAAGCGAAACAATTTAAATCCAGCTGATTTGAACATTACGTGAATTTATTAAGGAACGGTTAAGCTCAGGAACCCTTGTGCTATAATGTCAGCAAAGAAATATATTTTTTAAAGCGTTTATTTAGCTAAATTTTAAAGAAATAAAGCCGCCCCACCCACGCACGTAAAACATGGCGAAACTACTTTTTAAAATCCAGCTGATTTGACAATTACGTGCATTTATTAAGGAAAAGTTCAGCTAAGACACATCTTTGCTATAATTTTCAGCAAACAAATAATTGTGTTAATCTTGTGAAGTCCTTTTTTTTTTCCTACACCTGCTAGAAACACGAGTTTGTGATTTATTGTCCGCTCGTACTGACCCGGACACGTGAGCGAGCTGTGGTGCGCCCGCTAACGAGCGTTAGCCGGTCTGAGCCGTCGTCCGACGCCGCGGCCTGCGTAACGGATTTCAGTCGTGCTAAACGTTAAAACTTGTGCAACCTGAGAACGAGTTTCTTCACAAAAAGTAAACGAATAAAAAGTTTCTCCCCTTTTAACGAGCGACCGGTGAACCGTTTCTGACGGAACACAACAAGAGACTCACCCCGGACGACTTCCTCCACGGACTCCGTGGTGGTGGTTGTGGTCGTCGTCATGGCAACGTTGGTAGTGAGCTCGTTGTCGTCGTCGTCGTCGAGCGAGACGATGACGTCTCCATCTGCATCCTCCTCGTTGTCGTCCTCCTCGTCCTCCTGCCCGTCTCCGTCCTGGTCGTTGTCCAGCACGTCTTCCTCAGGCTCCTCCTCCTCACCGTCTTCCTCAGGCACCTCCTCCTCCTCCTCTACCACAGATGGTTTGGCTTCTTCCTGCTGCACCGCTGGCTCCGGCACCATGCTGGCAGGAGGGGGGAGGACACGAATGAAGGACTGGTCCTCGTGTTGTGAAAATCACCCGAGCTCGTTCGTGTGAATGCGCACCTGTTGTCGGAGTAGTCGGTCTCCAGGCCGCCCCACCACACGTCGTCATCGTCGGCGGCGGCGTCCCGCTCGGCGCTGTCGGCGTCGCCCTCCGCCCCGGTGGGGCAGCACACAAACTCCACCCCTCGGAAACGGTCGATGCCGCAGGGCAACAGCATCCCGTAGTCGTGGAGGTTCATGCTGCGGTCTCCGCAGGACTGCACGGGCGCAGAACAGATGAAAAACAAATCAAAAGGAAGCAGCTAAAACGCAACAGCTAAAACGCAGCGTGGTTGAATTCTGCTGAGAAGGGTTCAAATATAAACGTCAACGTGAGCTGAAATTCAATAGTTCACGTGTTGAAAGCAGGCAAATAAAAGCCAAAAGCAGCAGAAAAATAGCTGAAATAGGCAGAGAGGCTGAATAGATTACACAAAAGCTGAAGTTAGCAAAAGAAAGTACAGTAGCTGAAAAAGCTACAAAAAAAAACAATTACCGTATTTTCCGGTGTATAGGTCGCACCTTTTTATGGGTTTTTCAAGGCCTGCGACCTATACACCGGTGCGATCTATTTATGGATTTTTTTTCATATTTTTAGACCAATTTTTGGCTGAGTTATGGCCCTTTTTCCCTGTTGCATAAAATGGCGCAGTACCAGTTTCGGCCACCAGGGGGCAGTGCACGTGCAGTACCAGTTTCGGCCACCAGGGGGCAGTGCAAGTGCTGTACCCGCTAGGGGCATGAGTACCGGTACACCAACCCAAGAAGAAGAACGTTTCCAGCTCCTGTGCAAGTAGCGAGGACCTTCTCCTCCTGTGCCCGAAAAAACGCTCCTCTGCTCGGACTGATTCTGTCTGCCTCTGGGCTGGAGGTAGCTTCTGTTAGCTCTGTTTGTTTGCTGTTTGTTAGCAAGATAAGTCAAGAACCACTCAGCGGATTTTTCTGAAACTTACAGAATGGAATCACAGTGTGGACGTTTACAAGTGAGTACCTTTATTAGATGTTTGAGATAAAAAAAATAAAAAAACGATCTTTTTGTAGCATGTAGCTTCGAGTGTTAGCTTCTGTATTTGTTATAAATAACATCGAATCCACTCGGTGTATATTTATTTCTGCTTACAGAGTAATTATAACACTCCAATGTACTTAACTATGTCCTGGATGAATCATTTGAGATGAGATTCGATTTTTATTCGTGTCAGAGGCGGGCATGGTCTCGTGTTGGCTTTCGTTTTATGTCTGTGTACTTCTGTTAACGTCATAAATGGCTTCAAAACCACTCGGTGTATATTTATTCTGCATACAGAATGCAATTATAGGAGCTTTAATGTACGTTACTATGGTCTCGAGAAAACATTTGACATAAAATTCGATTTTTTATTCATTTTCTGAGAGACGGACTCCTCTCGTTTTTAGCTTTTTTAGCTTGTGGTTTTACTTCGGTTTGCTTAAATAGCTTCAAAACCACTCGGTGTATATTTATTCTGCATACAGAATGCAATTATAGGAGCTTTAATGTACGTTACTATGGCCTCGAGAAAACATTTGACATAAAATTCGATTTTTTATTCATTTTCTGAGAGACGGACTCCTCTCGTTTTTAGCTTTTTTAGCTTGTGGTTTTACTTCGGTTTGCTTAAATAGCTTCAAAACCACTCGGTGTATATTTATTCTGCATACAGAATGCAATTATAGGAGCTTTAATGTACGTTACTATGGCCTCGAGAAAACATTTGACATAAAATTCAATTTTTTATTCATTTTCTGAGAGACGGACTCCTCTCGTTTTTAGCTTTGTTAGCTTCTGGCAGACATTAGCAGCAGAGCTAAACACTCGGTCCATATTGCCGGGTTGACTCAGCGGTCACGCGGTGCGTCAGCGGTGGATGACGCGTTACGTCGGCGGTGACGTAGGTGCGACCTATACACCCGTGCGACCTATTTATGGATTTTTCCAATTTATTGATAAATATTGGACACTGCGACCTATACAACGGTGCGACCAATACAACGGAAAATACGGTAGCAGACGAGGTGAAAAAGAGCTTAACATTTTTGAAGTACGTTTTCAAAAAAATCACAAGATGAAAAGTAGCAAGATAGCAGGAAAAATGCTAAATTTAGCTGCAAAACGTAGCTGAAAAGGCCGAATTTAGAAGCAAGAAGCTGAAAAAAGCAGACAAAAAATATTAAATTAACAAAAAAAAGGTAGCTGAAAAAAGAGGAAGATGAAATAAGCACAAAAATGCTGAAAATGTATAATAAAACAAACCGGCTAAAATTGGCAGAAAAATACAATTTTAAAAAGTAGCTGAAAGGCTGAAGAAAAGTTGAATTTAGCAGAAAAAAGCTAAAAAAAAAAAACTTAAAAAATAAAAATAAAAAGAATGTAAAAAAAATAAAAAGAATGAAATTAGCACAAACAGGCTGAAAATGTATTTTTACAAAATATAAAAATACGGTAGGTTAAAAATAGCAACCAAAAAAACATAAGTACCGGTAGCTGAAAGGCTAAAGAAAGTTGAATTTAGCAGAAAAATGCTAAAAAAAATAACATTTAAAATTAAAAAAAAAAAGAATGAAATTAGAACAAAAGGGCTGAAAATTTATTTTTACAAAATATAAAAATAAAAATAATAATAAAGCAAGAAACAATAGGTTAAAATGAGCAACAAAAAAAACATTAAAAGTAGCTGAAAGGCTGAAAAAAAGTTGAATTTAGCAGAAAAAAGCTTTTTAAAAATAAAAAGAATGAAATTAGCACAAACCGGCTGAAAATGTATTTTTTACAAAACATAAAAATTAAAATAAAGCAAACAATAGGTTAAAATTAGCAACAAAAAAAATTAAAAGTAGCTGAAAGGCTGAAAAAAAGTTGAATTTAGCAGAAAAGTAGCTGAAATGAGCAGAAACAGGTTTCAAACAGTACAAACGGATGTGAAGAGCTCCATTCACCTTCAGTGAGAAAAACATGGCCGACAAAGCTAAAAATATTTGAAAAATGGACGTGTGAGAACGGTTTAGAAACGTCGTGTCAGATGTGAACATCTAGATCAAATTAAATCCATTTACCAAATTAACAAAATAAAACAAACCACGAACAAACATCATTTGATGAAGTCACAACAGATTCTATTTAGTTGATGTAACTTCTTCTATCAGTTAGTCTTTTTGTTACGGTGATTTTTTTACCCTTTGAATTTGTACTTTTTAAAATTTTACCCGGTTCATCCTTCTAAGGCTTCAGACATGAACAATGTACGGCCCGTGGGCCAAAAGTGGCCCTTGAAAAATCTTCATCCAGGCCCCACAATATCTTAAACTGAAAACAAGAGTACTGCATATGGCACAATAAACACTGTCAACAAAATATTATACAGCAATAACCCGGACAAGCAAAGACCTTCAATAACCTTTTTTGTCAAAACCTTTAATTTGTGACCTTGACCTTAAAGCTGAAGTTTGAGATTATGCAACACTTTGTCTATTGATGATGTCTGTGTATCAAGTGTCATTAAATGATCTTTATCTGCTTAGAAGTTAGGGCCCAGACGAGCAAAAACCTTGTGTTAGCACTGACCTTGATTATTGACCTTGATTGTGGAGCTGGGATGATGACATTATGCAACACATTGTCTACTGATGATGTCTACATGCATCAATGTCATTAAATTATCTTTATCCGATTACAGTTTATGGCCCAGACAAACAAAAACCTGGTGTTAACTTTGACCTTGATTTGTGACCTTGATTGAGGAGCTGGGATGACGAGATTTTGACTGTCTACTGATGATGTCTACATGCATCAATGTCATTAAATTATCTTTATCCGATTACAGTTTATGGCCCAGACAAGCAAACACCTGGTGTTAACTTTGACCTTGATTTGTGACCTTGATTGAGGAGCTGGGATGATGAGATTTTGACTGTCTACTGATGATGGCTACATGCATCAAATGTCATTAAATTATCTTTATCCGATTACAGTTTATGGCCCAGACGAGCAAAAACCTGGTGTTAACTTTGACCTTGATTTGTGACCTTGATTGTGGAGCTGGGATGATGACATTGTGCAACACATTGTCTACTGATGACGTCTACATGTATTGAGTGTTATTAAATAATCTTGAACAGATCCCAAGTTATGGCCAAGACAAGCAAAGACCTTGTGTTAACTTTGACCTTGATTTGTGATCTTGACCTTAAAGCTGGTGTGTTGAGATTATGCAACACATTGTCCATTAATGAAGTCTACATGTATCGTGTCAATAAATTATCTTGAGTGGATCAAAAGTTATGACCTAGACAGAAGTTATGACCTAGACAAGCAAACTTTGACCTTGATATGTGATCTTGATTGTGGAAGTGGGATGAGATTATGCAACACACAGTCCACTGATGATGTCTACGTGCATCAAGTGTCATTAAATCATCTAGAGCGAATCAGAAGTTATGGCCCACACAAGCAAAGACATTCTGTTAGCTTTGATCTTGATTCGTGACCTTGACTGTGGACCTGGGATGATATTATGTAACATATGGTCTACTACTGATGTTTACGTGTATCAAGTGTCAATAAATTATCTTGAGCGGACCAGAAACAAATACCTTGTGTAAACTTTGAGCTTGATTTGTGACCTTGATAGTGGAGTGGGGATGATGAGATTATGCAACACAGTCTACAGATGTTTACGTGTATCAAGTGTCAATAAATCATTTTCAGCGGACCAGAAACAAATACCTTGTGTAAACTTTGACCTTGATTTGTGACCTTGATAGTGGAGCAGGGATGATGAGATTATGCAACACATTCTACTGATGTATACGTGTATCAAGTGTCATTAAATCATCTTGAGCAGACCAGAAACAAAGACCTTGTGTAAACTTTGACCTTGATTTGTGACCTTGATAGTGGAGCTGGGACGATGAGATTATATAACACAGTCTACTGATGTCTACGTGTATCAAGTGTCATTAAATCATCTTGAGCGGACCAGAAACAAAGACCTTGTGTAAACGTTGACCTTGATTTGTGACCTTGATTGTAGAGCTGGAATGATTAACGTGATTTTAAAAAACATCTTTCTGTGAAATCTTGCGGCAGAAGTCCGCACCGTACAGCACCGAGACGCGTGTCTTCACCTCTTTGGCCACAGTGTGCCAGTGCAGGTGGCTCTCGCACTGGTCCATGCGCTCCTGGTGGAGGAACTTGCACTTGTCGGGAACAAGCAGGGCGTCGCTCACGAACTCTCCCACTGCGGAAGCAACGAGAACCAGATTAAGAGCGACTCGAACGGCTTTTGACATGGACACGGCGAGCGCGCGTGTTGGGCTCACCCAGGCAGCGGTAGGGCACCACTATGTGCGTGTGACTGCGACACTGCTTGCGCCCCTTCTTGCACCAGTTCTGGATGCTGACCGGCTGATTGGCTTCCACCACGTTGGTGATCTGGAGCTCTGGATACACCTGAAGCCACAAAAGACATCGAGAGGCCGAGCTCAGTCTCAGAGGGATGAGTCCTTCATAATTTACATGCCCTGCGACTTATACACTTCATTAGACATATTTGGTCTGATGTGACTTATACGGCGGCAAGTACGGTAAAAAGTTCAAACTGCCCCTGATGGGTCTGAATATTTTACCTCCTGGCAGTACTGCAGGATGCCCTCTTTGGTGCCGATGCAGCTCTTCATGCCCAAGGGGTCGGGCTCCCACTTGCCGCTCTGCACGTTGATGTGCATGTTGAGTTTACCGCAAAACATGGCCACCTGCGGCTCGGCCAGCAGACCCGTGGAAACGTCGGTGGGGACCTAAACGAGGGGAGACACAAATTACAATTCTGTGTTAAGATGCAAATTAAACCTTTAAAGAAAAGCACAGCACATTATACGCCCGTCAACAAACCATGTACAGCAACGGCCTGGACAAGCAAAGAAAGACCCTGTATAACATTTGACCTTGATTTGTGACCTTTAAGATGGGACAATGAAACACACGGTCTAGTTGTGGAAAAACTGTTTCAAGTCTCGTAAATATATCTTGAACAGATCAGACGCTACGAGCGGGACAAGAAAAGACCCTGTATAAGATTTGACCTTGATTTGTGACCTTGAAGGTGGGACGATGAAACAGTCTAGTTGTGGCAAAACCGTGTTTCAAGTTTCATAAAAATATCTTTAACAGATCAGACGCTACGAACGGGACAAGCAAAGACCCTGTATAACATTTGACCTTGATTTGTGACCTTGAAGCTGGGACGATGAAACAGTCTAGTTGTGGAAAAACTGTTTCAAGTCTCGTAAATATATCTTGAACAGATCAGACGCTACGAGCGGGACAAGAAAAGACCCTGTATAAGATTTGACCTTGATTTGTGACCTTGAAGATGGGACGATGAAACAGTCTAGTTGTGGCAAAACCGTGTTTCAAGTTTCATAAAAATATCTTGAACAGATCAGACGCTACGAACGGGACAAGCAAAGACCCTGTATAACATTTGACCTTGATTTGTGACCTTGAAGATGGGATGATGAAACACAGAGTCTAGTTGTGGCAAAACTGTGTTTCAAGTTTCATAAAAATATCTTGAACAGATCAGACGCTACGAATGAGACAAGAAAAGACCCTGTATAAGATTTGACCTTGATTTGTGACCTTGAAGATGGGACGATGAAACAGTCTAGTTGTGGCAAAACCGTGTTTCAAGTTTCATAAAAATATCTTGAACAGATCAGACGCTACGAGCGGGACAAGCAAAGACCCTGTATAAGATTTGACCTTGATTTGTGACCTTGAAGATGGGATGATGAAACACAGAGTCTAGTTGTGGCAAAACTGTTTCAAGTTTATTAAAAATATCTTGAGCAGATCAGACGCTACGAGCGGGACAAGCAAAAACCCTGTATAACATTTGACCTTGATTTGTGACCTTGGATTTGTGACAAATAGATATGACGTGTGTTCTAGTTGTGGTATAAAAAGGTGTCAAGTTTCACTAAATTGTCTTGAGCAGTTCAGACACTACAGGTGGGACAAGCAAATATCTTTCTGTAACATCTGACTTTGATTTGTGATGTTGACCTTGGAGCTGGGGGATGAAAAGTTTAAGTGACCTTTCTCCAGTGATGATACATAGGTGTATAAAGTTTTGTTAAATTATCTTGAGCAGATCAGACGCTATAGGCGGAACAAGAAAAAAAGATATTGCTGTATTTGACCTTGATCTCAGAGCTGGAGGATGAAACGTGCACATGACACTCTAGTGATGATGCACACATCTATAAAAATTCATAAAATCCTCTTGAGCAGATCAGACACTATGGGTGAGACAAGCAAAGATCTTGCTGTAAGAGTTGACCTTGATTTGTGACCTTGACATTGGAGCTGGGGGATGAAAAGTGTATGTGACACTAGTAATGACGAATATGTGTACTGTATAAAGTTTTGTTAAATCATTTTGAGTAGATCAGATCCAATACGCGGGAAAAGCAAAGATCTTGCTGTATGAGTTGACCTTGATTTGTGACCTTGACCTTGGTGCTGGAGGATGAAAAGTGCGCATGGCACTCTATATACATGTGCATAATCACTAAAGTTTCATAAAATCCTCTTGAGCAGATCAGACGCTATGGATGAGACAAGCAAATATCTTGCTGTAAGAGTTGACCTTGATTTGTGACCTTGATATTGGAGCTGGGGGATGAAAAGTGTACGCGACGACACTAGTAATGACGAATATGTGTATAAAGTTTTGTTAAACAATTTTTAGTGGATCAGATGCTAAAGGCAGGAAAAGCAAAGATCTTGCTGTAAGAGTTGACCTTGATTTGTGACCTTTACCTCAGAGCTGGAGGATGAAAAGTGTATGTGATGCTAGTAATGACGAATATGTGTATTAAGTTTTGTTAAATAATTTTCAGTGGATCAGATGCTATATAGGCGGGAAAAGCAAAGATCTTGCTGTAGGAGTTGACCTTGATTTGTGACCTTGACCTTGGTGCTGGGGGATGAAAAGTGTATGTGACTCTAGTAATGACAAATACGTGTATAAAGTTTTGTTAAATCATCTTGAGCAGATCAGACGGTACGGGCAGGAAAAGAGAAACTTTACAAACAGAATTACAAACGGAGACTTTAAAAAAAATGGCCGACTTTAGACGGCGGCCGTATAAAAACATTTATGTTTATTTCCATAAAACGTGCCTCAAAACTCATCAAATCATCATCGTATGTGTACGGGTCTCATATTGTATTTGGATAAAATGGATCTTGTTTTTATTTTATTTATTTATCCAAGACTGTGTGGAGCTTACAGTATATAACCCTGAAAAGTCCAGCACGTATTGAGAACAAGAGCAGGTTGTCTGCAGGAGGCGAAGGCGGCCATTTTTCTCTGCCGGTTTACGTGCGTCTGTTTACACAACAAGGTTTTCCCCATCGGAGGGGCAGACGAACCGCTGAATGTCCGCATTGTGTCGGCGAGCGAGCCAGAACAAAACGGGAGGCGAAGGAGACGGAGAGGAGGGCGGAGAGGGGGCTGCTGCCATTGTGCGCTCCCTAATCTCGTTAATGGTCTGAAGGACCTGGCAGGAAAACAAACGGTGTTTTGTGAGATGGACTGCACGCCCCACTGTTCCCCCCCTCCTCCGGACTCGATCCGGAGAATCGTTGCCGAGGGCGTCCAGCCGAATTCAATTCGAGGTCGGGATCAAAACGGCGAGCCTGCAGCCGGTGCAGCTGAGGAGGTCCCAAGTAAAACCAACAGAATCAGAACCCAAAGGTTCTCTGGTGCCACAGCACGGAGAAAAAGAAACGAGCGGTACGCCATGCCCCCACTTCCGTCGCCGAGGGATTATAGTACAGGTAGTCCTCGACTTACGATGTTTCAGGGTTACGACACGCATTTCCATAAAATAAAATAAAAATAAAAATATATTATTTTTTNTTTTTATTTTGAAGCCGATTTTCGCAGTTTCCAGCTACTTCCGGTTTCCCGTTTTGCTAGCTGTGGAGGCTACAGCTGCCCTGTACTCTCTAAAAAAGCTAAGTCTGGTCCTCTGGACATTCAAAAAACAAAACAAAACTTGTTGGAGCAAGCTGGACAGGCAGCAGCTGTGGAAAAGTAGCCGTTTTATGGACGACAATTTTACAACGTAAACGAATGGAGAATCCGGAGGAGGGAGAAACGGAGGAAATGGCTTCAACAGCAGCCCAGAGTAGGAAATTAACTCTTTTTTCACTTCATTATGGCTCCCAAATAGGGCTGAACAATTAATCGCATTTGCGATAATCTCGCGATATGTTAAAACGCGATTCTCTAATCACACTGGCTGCGATTTGACTGGTCACGTGACTTGGGAGTGAGCCGAGCGGAGCAAAACCGAGCAGGCAGGGAGGGGGAGACGTCCACACCGCACGCTCCAACACAGGCTCGACAGAAATCATAAAAGTTAAAAATTCGGGTAAGTTAGCCCATGTAAACGTGTATCTGATCTTAGAGGCTGAAACACCGAGACAGCGGGAGATGAGCAGAGAGAGAGCTGGTCATGTGACCGGGCCTGTTGTTGACGGTGCCCTGTTAGCAGCTAGCTCAGCAAGCTAACGTTCTGCGTGAAAAAGCGCATTCATTATCTGATTAAAAAAACTGTTTTGTCATGAGTGATATGAATTAATACAGAACCAGTAACACACACGTTTCGCGCAAGCTGATTTTTTTAAAAATGCGGTGTTTAATGGTTGTTAGCTTTAGCGTAGCTATTTATTATTATTTTTCATTTATTTAACATAGCTATTTACATGAGGTGATGCAATTTCTCATTACGTGTATTACCAAACCTGGTCGTGATGTCACGACTATTATACTACCATTTTTATTGTCAGTTTTAAATAAAAAATTTAATTATTATGTGAAGCTATTTAGTCATCACGTTTTGCATTCACTTAACGTTGACAAACTTGGAAAAGCTAAAACTTGTACATTGTTTTTAACTAACAAAGTGAGAAGATTTTCCTGGTCCTCAATTTTTGCACGTGAGAGTGAGAGTGGAGGATGTGTGTATTTATTTTTTATTTTGTATTACAGGACATGCACTAAAGGATGACAGAGTGTCAAGAGCAAGAAGCTGGTGGGGCACTTCTCCCACAGTTGAAAGAAGGCAGCAGCAATGACTGAAGCACAGAGGGAGATCAAACTTCCTGAACACAGCCTCATCACTGAATGTCCAACAAGATAGGGATCCAAAGAAATGATTGAAGTGTTAGAGCAGCTCAAAGCCATTTCTCAGGTGCTGTCAGGTGACTGTTATGCACGCTCCCTTATCCCAACCTGGCAGGATATTGAGGTGTTGGAGTCTGTTCACAAGGCTCTGCATCCTGCTGTTACATACCGACTGACTATAATGTTTAAATTATTGTTCCAAGAGTTGTTTTTTTTTACATCTAAAACATTTACTAGATTATACTAGATTATTTTGTGTTCACCGAGTTTGAATTCCCAGAACGAGTTGGTTAAAGCAGATTCTCTTTATGTTTTTTGCACTTTATTTTTTATGATGTTACTGGCTGGAAAGCAGTAAGTTAAATTTTTTATATCTAATTTTTTATATTTATTTATTAACTGTCATGTGAAGTTCAGACAGTAGTTAGGAAGTTCACTTAACTTGTTTACTATTGTGTTTATGAAACAAGAAAAAATAGAAATGGTGAAAAGAAAAGTCATACATTTGCTTGCTTTATTTAATCTCTGCTTTAAATAAATCTGACATTGTTTATTATAAAACAGATTGATTTATTGCTTCTGTTTGTTGAAAAATACTTGAGAAGGTATTAAAAAAATAATCGCATTTTAAATCGCAATCGCAATTTATAGAAAAAAAATCGCAATTAGATTATTTTCCTAAATCTATCAGCCCCCTACTCCCAAATGTATGTGTTTTTTGATAATTATGTAGGGTACTGTGTTAGGATAGACTAAGTGCAGTCTGTACGTATAAGGTGCAGTTTGGACGTATGTTTCAAGTTACGTCGAAAATCGAGTTATGACGCAAAGTAAGAACGGAACTACGTCGTAAGTCGGGGAATACCTGTAGTAGATGTTTGTTATTTTCAAGAGATATTTACAATGCTGTCATTGCTAGAATTGCTCAGCCCTCTGTGAGTAGCAAGCAGCTATCAGGGCGCCAACATCGTGTGAACAGCTAGTTCTGGATGTCAACACCACGAGAAGGTGCTATTTATACGAAGAATCCGTCCAGAGGACCTGACTCAACCTGGTTAGATTCACCTACCTGGATTATTTAGCAGCACCTGGATATTTCAAGATGTGTTTTTCTGAACTCGAACGGAGCGTGACACTAAACCTACATGTTTGTTTATTCAAGTGGGGAGGAGTTACAGTGAGGAGAACGGAGGGAGCTTTCAGTTTTTCTTGGTGGCCGAGGCGGTGCAGAGCGACAGATCCTGGAGTGGAGAGAGCAGCTTTATCCACTAGCAAGTGCGGAGCCAAGGGGTGGCCAATGGGGGCCTTTGCCACCATAGATTACCATATTTCACAACGTATAAGTCACAGTTTATTTTGCATAGATTCTGCGCTGAAGCGACATAAGGTTTTTTCCCCTTCATATTCATAACGCAATTTTTGACTGATGCTTTAAATTTCTAAAAACTGTAACAGCGAGTCCTCCCGTGCGCGCTCGCTTCGCTCAGCTGGTGCAAGCGGAGAAAACGCTGGAGAGCTAGCGGTTCTGACTGCGATAGATGGATAGATAGCGCCGCGCCGCCCAGGCGAAATGAAGCCGTTTTGACTATTAAATAAACACATAATAAATGCGACGTATGTTTTTTTTTTTCCCCTCTTCATGATGCTTTTGTTGGCCGATGTGACTTAAACCCTGGAGCGACTTATATGCCGGAAAATACGGTAATCTTTTGGCCAGCTCAAAAAACCCCATTTTCCTTACGTCCCACTAAGAAGGACGTCGTTAGCTCACATTTTTCAAGTTACGGCGCTCA
>JBBPBX010051306.1:6663-19678 GCA_038048925.1 Garcialebias charrua | reverse complement strand
TATTATTTGGCCACTTTGTCCTCTGGCTGGTTTGGTGAGTAGTAAGCAGCCATTTTACCTATAACATTTTATGGTTATGCACGGATGATCGATTGTTTTAGACTGATTGATTTTGCATGTGTAAAAAGGAGGTCCACTGTCATATGAGAGCAGAGTGAACAGGAGGGGGCTCAACACACAGCCCTGAGGGGAGTCAGTGCTGAGGGTTATGATGGAGGAGGAGAAGTTGTGGATCCTCACAGACTGCAGTCTGTTTGTTAAGAAGTCTAGGACCCAGTTGCATATGGAGGGGCTTAGTCCAAGTGTGAGTTTGTCCATCAGGTTCTGGGGAATCATGGTGTTGAAGGTGGATGTGAAGTCCACAAAGACCATACGGATGTAAGAGTTCTTCTGCTCCAGGTGGGTGAGAGCAGTGTGGACCACAGAGAAGATGGCATCCTCTGTGATGCAAATGACAATAAACTTGACTTGAACTTGGACTTGAAAGCCATTTTCTGGGAATTCCACAGCAGACTGGTTTGAAGGTGCTATTTAATAGGACAAATCTTGTTGGCAGGCCTCAGACTGATGAAGTCTTTTGGATGAAAGATGATATGTTTCTTCCAAAAATAATCTGTCTAGATGACACAATTAAACTTTTTGTGATTTATTTATCTGGATGATTGAGCATACTTGCTCCTTTTTTTTCCTTCCAAGCATCACTTCTTGAAACTATTTGTCAGCTGTGAAAGAAGCTTTTTTTTTTTTTACCCACCTAACTTTCATCAGTTTTCACAGTTGTACCGGTAATTTGAAAACGGGCAGGCATCTCAAAGTGTGCTGCACAGGGATTGTTCAATTTGAATGGCAGTGGAGATAGAACGGACCCAGAGGCACTTTGAAACATCAGAGATTATTTTAAATGTACAGAAATATTCAAACGAACGGCACACACTTACTTATACACTCAAAAAAAAATAATGTTGGATTTACTTAAAAATGTTACTTCAAGTGGTTGCACGTAATGTTTTTAAGTAAATGTTAATTAACAAGTTTTCATAGGATATACTCATTAGATTTAAGTATATTATACAAGAAATACTTGTGTTACTTAAACTTAATGTGGTTATTTTACTTTTATGTACAAAACCTATGTTCAACTTATGTGATATAGTTAAGTTCAGTGAACTAAACGGATACACATTAAAACAATACAGGATTATTGAGTAAGATTAACTTAATATTGTTAATTTATTTTTATGTATGAAAACTACGTTAAATTAAAGTGATATAGTTAAGTTCAGTGAACTAAATGAATTCACATTAATGCAACACAAGATTGCTGGGTAAGATTAACTTGATTTGATAGTTATTCCTAATTTAGTTTGTCAAATTAAAATCATGGTGAAAATTGTAAATTAACGGTTAACTGAGGGGCGGGGAAAATCACAACTTTTCAAAACAGCACTTTATTAAGAACTACTAATAAAATCAGTGAGTTTTACAAAAATACTGAAAATCATAAAAATCCTTTAAACATAAAACATCAAATTAAACATACTGGTGAAGTTAAGTGCCACATTTTTTAACGTTCAAAAAAACTTTTCATGACACTTGGCTCCAAATCTGGCAAGGACTATGCCTCTTGGTCACATGCTTTAGCAGAATGTAAATTACCAACAAAACACAATGCTTTAACACTAAAACACCTCAAAACATCATGCCACTTCTGCTGTAAAGATCAATTTTAAAACCTTAAACTTTCAGGTAAAAATAGTAATGATAAAAAACTTTTTTTTAAATGAATAAATAAATAAAAGACAGCCCAAACATCTGCTCACAGTAAACACGATAAAAACATTTCAGAATGATGAATAGTCAGTCCCCAGATCACAACACTGTAATAGGTATAGGAATATGCATTATTCCAGTTTGTTTTTGAGTACTTGGACTTTGTTTGAAAGTCTGTGTTTCAAGTTCCATTAGGATCTTTTGAATGAACTCAAACGTATATTTGAGGTCGGTTGGGTAGCTCAGGTTCAGGTCGTAGATGATCAGCAGCAAGGCACAAGCGATGGCAACATCTTTGAGTTCATTAATCACCTCCACACCTTCCACTATGATGCCCACATTAATCACCTCCATACCTTCCACTATGATGCCCACATCTTCTGGTGGCTGATCAACATCTGCACCTGGGTGTTTGATGACATAAATGCCGATGACCGATGACATAAATGCCGATGACCGTATGACCGTCTGATCCAAAGCTGCCTGGGTTTCATCAGGGGTCTCACTCTAAAAACAGACAAAAAATAAACCAGATATTTTATGAACACCTCTCCTCACTAAAATAAATTATTCGCATGAAACTTTACCATTTATATTTTCTTCTTTGTAAATTGACTGCAGTAGAAAACTAAGCAAGTTAACATCGTGATGCATGCAAGCAAGTTAAATAAACACATTTTTAAAATTACTAGGAGAAAGTTAAATATTAATTCAGCAATATGTTCAACTTCAAAATAAAAATATCCCCTTTAAAACAATTGATGACACTTACTGCATAATCCTTCACTAGCTTTTCAGGGTCTTCATTGAGATACACTGCTAGTGCTTGGAGGCTGCAAGATCTCTTTGTTGCAATGGAGTCATTCTGCAAAACACAACAGGAAATGCTTGCTGAAGATGGGAGACTGCAACGAAGTCAAGAGTCAGTGCAATCTGCAGTGAAGGGAAACCCCTTGATAAACTTCTACTAAATAGCTTCTATAATATTACAGTATTATGTAATATAATGGAGGCGGCTGTGGCTGAGTGGTTAGAGCAGTCGTCCCTCATGAGTGAGTGAGAGTGAGAGAGAGTGAGTGAGAGTAAGTGAGTGAGAGAGTGAGTGAGTGAAAGAGTGAGTGAGAGAGTGAGTGAGAGAGTGAGTGAAAGAGGGAGTGAGAAAGTGAGAGTGTGAGAGTGTGAGTGAGTATGAGAGTGAGTGAGAGTGAGTGAAAGTGAGTGAGAAAGTGAGTGAGTGAGTGTGTGAGAGTGAGTGTGTGAGAGAGTGAGTGCGAGTGTGTGAGAGTGAGTGAGAGAGAGTGAGTGAGAGAGTGAGTGAGAGTGTGAGAGAGTGTGTGAAAGTGAGTGTGTGAGAGTGAGTGAGAGTGAGAGCAAGATAGTGAGTGAGTGGGGAGTACAAGAATGTGTGAGAGTGAGTGTGTGAGAGTGACTGAGTGTAAGAGAGTGGTTGAGAGTGAGTGAGTGTGTGAGAGTAAGAGAGTGGTTGAGAGTGTGGTTGAGAGTGTGTGAGAGTGAGTAAGAGAGTGAGTGAGACAGAGAGTGAGTGAGAGTGAGTGAGAGTAAAAGTGTGTGAGAGTGAGTGTGTGAGAGTGACTGAGTGTAAGAGAGTGGTTGAGAGTGAGTGAGTGTGTGAGAGTAAGAGAGTGGTTGAGAGAGTGGTTGAGAGTGTGTGAGAGTGAGTAAGAGAGTGAGTGAGACAGAGAGTGAGTGAGAGTGAGTGAGAGTAAAAGTGTGTGAGAGTGAGTGAGAGTGAGTGAGATAGTGAGTCAGAGTGAGGGAGTGAGTGTGAGTGAGGGAGTGAGAGAGAGATAGTGAGTGTGAGTGAGTGTATGAGAGTGAGTGAGTGTGAGAGAGTGAGTGTATGCAAGTGAGTGAGAGAGTGAGTGTGTGAGAGTGTGTGAGAGAGTGAGAGTGAGAGAGGGTGAGTGAGTGAGAGTGAGAGAGTGAGTGAGAGTGAGAGCAAGATAGTGAGTGAGTGTGTGAGAGTGAGTGTGTGAGAGTGTGAGTGAGAGAGGGTGAGTGAGTGAGATTGTGAGAGAGAGAGTGTGTGTGAGTGAGTGAGATAGTGAGTCAGAGTGAGTTAGAGTGTGTGAGAGTGAGTAATAGTGAGATAGTGAGTCACTCACTATCTCACTCACTCTCACACACTCTAACTCACTCAGTGAGAGTGAGATAGTGAGTGAGAGTGAGAGAGTGAGTGATAGAGAGTGTGAGAGTGAGTGAGAGAGTGTGAGTGAGAGGGTGAGTGAGAGTGAGAGTGTGAGTGAGAGAGAGTGTGAGTGAGTGAATGAAAGAGTGAGTGAGAAAGTGAGAGTGTGAGTGTGTGAGAGAGTGAGAGTGTGTGTGTGTGTGAGTGAGTGAGAGTGTGTGAGTAAGAGTGAGAGAGAGTGTGAGAGTGAGTGTGTGAGAGTGAGTGAGAGTGAGAAAGTGGTTGAGAGTGAGTGAGTGTGTGAGAGTGGTTGAGAGAGTGAGTGAGAGTGAGAGTGTGTGAGAGTGAGTAAGAGAGTGAGTGAGACTGAGAGAGTGAGTGGGATAGTGAGTCAGAGTGAGGGTGAGTGAGAGAGTGAGTGTGTGAGAGTGAGTGAGAGAGAGAGGGTGAGTGAGTGAGATTGTGAGAGAGAGAGTGTGTGAGTGTGTGAGAGTGATACAGTGAGAGAGTGATACAGTGAGTGAGAGTGTGTGAGAGTGAGTGAGAGAGAGTGAGAGACTGTGAGAGAGTGCGAGAAAAAAATAAAAAAAAATAATCTGCTGCTGTTATGTTGGTGCATGTACACAACTGATAGTTAAATGTAGCTGAAATAACACATTTTCCTACATGTTGCTTAGCATGTGACCTGATTAAATGACTATGAAGAGCATTGAATGTTTTAAATACACAGGGGCAATCAGAATATATGCATGGGTATGGGTGTCTGCTGCCAAAATTACCATGTGTACCTGTAGAGTTTTAGTAGACTGACTCTTGTCGGTGTAGTTGTACCCGCTTTTACAAGACCACGTTCAAATCTGTTGGAAAAAGAAAGTGAGATCAGTGTAAAAATATAGAAGATGTATGGAGCTTATCTGGTGACACAGAATAAAGTATGGCCATGAGATCAATCAATCAATCTATCTATCTTTATTTATAGAGCCCTTTTCAGCAGCCAGAAGGTGCACAAAGTGCTGAACAATACAGAAATAAAACAAACAATAAAAAATAACAATAAAAAACAGCCAGTTAAAAATGAAAAACAAGACATAACAAGAATGTCAAAGAACTACCGGTACTAGGTATTAAAAGCCTGCCTGAATAAAAAGGTTTTAAGATTAGATTTAAAAAACTCCAAATGAGTGATGGAGCGCAAGTCCTGAGGTAGTTTATTCCAGAGACTGGGTGCAACGACAGAAAAGGCCCGGTCACCCCATCGTTTGTAGTTGGTCTTTGGGATGGACAGGAGAAATGTATTAGATGATCTCAGTGTTCTCCTATATTCACGGACAGTTACAAGATCAGTCAAATACAGTGGGGCAAGACCATTGAGACCTTTCAAAGCGAATAATAAAAATTTAAATTTAATTCTAAAATTGATTGCGAGTTAATCAAATTGAGAGATACAGAGTGGCCATGAGATAATTCAACTTTAGTATCAGGATGGTTGTCAATATGTTGTTGTCTGCTTTTGTATTCAAGAGTAGCTTTGTTATTATGCCATGGCAAGTGTATTGTCAATATTAAAACCAGTGTTTCCCCTACCGTTATACAAGGCAAAAGAACAGAGCACCCCAATGGTTTGAATGACAACTTTATCAAGTACATCCTGATGCATGCTCAATAACCCAGGTGTTTTTATTCATCAGCCCAAGCAGCCATCAGAGTGCTAATGATTGTCGTTAAGCCGATGGTCCTCCTTTATCATGGCAAGAGCTGGATCTCACCCAACAAACGTGATGATCCACTATAATAAGGGGCTATTTATAAGACTGAGTTTATTGCAGCTCCTCAGACTGACAAGTCTATTGGATTAATCAGTCCAGAGGACCTGATTTAACTTTATTAGATTTATCAAATAAACTTTATAACTGTAGTATCCAGGAACAGAGGTCTGTTCTTCAGTCTGAAGCCAGGTTTCCACCAAAAGCGTCTTCAGCAGCAAAAATGCTCTCAACGCGCGGTGTTGGCTGCTTGTCAACAGATGTGTGTTCACACCAAACGCGTCTGAAGACGCGCAGTGGGAGGAGCGTCTTGGTCCTTTTCCGGTCGGGTTTGTTTTGTTTTTTGTACACCGGGCAGATAAAATCAGCTGTTCGTGAGCCTCGTTACTACTTGAGTGGGTTTTCTACGAGCCGAACTGCAGCTCCAAAAGTCTTTGTTGAGATTAAAACGTTTTTTGTTTGTTTGTTTGTTTTTTATATTTGGGGTGATCGTACGCTCGAGCGGACAGCAACAACTGTAAAAATGCCAAGTTTCTTACCGGAGGCTGGTTTCTTCATGGAGGCTCGTTGGGCTAAGTTAAAAAAGTCCCAAAAAAAGTCCCGTCGTCGTTGCGTCATCACATAGCAGAGTCTCCCCGATTGGTTGCTGTGACGCGTCGAGCAGCCAGAGTTCAATTAGTTGAACTCCGGCAGCGGCTGCTATGGATGCACCGCGTGCGCGGAAAAGAACTGCAGCACTGCTCGAAATGCTCAAAACGCGCCGCGTCACGCTTCGCCGCTCCTCCTTTGCATGTAAACTGGCTGCTTCCGCTGCTCGAAACGCTTTTGGTGGGTAGCCGGCATGAGGAGCTGTATTCAGCTCAGACTGAAGAAGTCTTTCGCATGAAAGAAGAAATATTCATACATTTTTTGTTTTTTGAATGTCCAGAGGACCACACCACTTTTTATATGTTTCTACCTGGATTATTGAGCATGCATTGGGATATCTATATTTTTCTTCATCATTTTATGTATTTGTGCTCATTGTGGTTTTGTTTCTTGATTATTTTTTCTTGTATACTGATTATTTTTAGCTTTGATTTAAAGTTTAACTTTGATTTAAAGCTTTAATTTAATTTAAAGTGTAATTTTTGTTTTGTGATTTGTACGTCTGTGGGTTGTTGAACCAAAGACTCTTCTTTCAACATATTTGAGGGAAATATTCCTGAAAATAATTTTGTCTTTTTATGATTTTTCACCTGAGTTAACTTTAATTAACATATTATTTAATAAAGTCAAAGTGAAAACAGGATTTTATGATAAAGACGACACTGTTTATTTATTTTTAACCTTCACTAATGAAATAACTTATTCTTATACATTAAAAAATATTTTAAAAATAAAGTTTCAAACCTCCATCTTGGACTAAGGTCCTCCCGCCTGCCAGGGCTTGGAATCCGGCCTTTATGAGCATGCGAGGCCAGGGCTCGGGGTCCGGTCTCGTGTGCTTTGTGGGTCGGCAGCTCTATCGGTAGCGCTATCGAAATCACAACTTTACAGAACACACAAATACATACATCATAACGTGGATTTGATAATCCATCACTTCACTGGTTTGACTTTTCCACAGCTTGGTTAAAAACCAATGCAAACATGTAGAGTTAGCAAAACATAAGTTAGAGTAACCGAGTTCCTCTAATAATTTATATCAGCCTCCCAACAGTCAAATAATATATGTAAAATACTCTTAACAGTAATTGCTATATGAAGTGGCAATGAAAAGATGTATACATACCTTGATTTAAAAGGATGGATGTAGATGATAACAGAAGAATGTCTCAGACTCTCACATAAAATGGACGACTCTTCATGTGCTACAGGAGAATCACTTCCTGTATATACGGTGTCCAGTAAGGGACAAACTACTTCAGTGTTTTCCGTTTTACTTAACAGAGTTGAGTTGAAGAAAATTAACATTATCATTTAACATTTAAATTAACATTTCTATTTTCAAACAACACAACAAAGTTAAGTTGATCCAAATAATTCAAGGTTTTTGAGTAATTTAAACATAATACTATATTGTATAGCCAACAATAGGGCCATTTCTGTTTTTTGAGTGTAGGTACTGCAGTCACGATTAATGAAGCTGCTGCATTTCTTGGCACTGAGATGAAGGAGAAACAGAGGTACTGGAGAGAAACATGTCACCACATCATATAGCTGATAAATTCCCATAAAATAAATTAACAGACAAAACTTTAATTAAACACATTCTCTTGTACAACAACCAGAATGTGAAAGGAGGTGCTTTTAGGTTCATTTTTGACTTTCTGATTTAAAGTACCATGTTTGGGTGACAAGATTGCCACAGCAGGGTTCAAAACTTCAATCAATCAATCAATCAATCAATCAATCAATTTATTCACTCGATTAAAAAAATAATCAGTTTACAAACACCTTCTCTGACAACACATATTTACACGAGTGAAGAGGGAGCAGGAAGAAGAAAATCTTGTATAGACCTGCCCTCTTCTCAATAATTACAAAAATGTCATGGCCGTATACATTAAATTAACAAAACAAGTTGCAAACAATATATAAACAATAACATACATAACAATATATCACTCTTCCCATTAACAACTCAAAAGTGTATAAGAGTTAATCATTCTTTTTTTATAAAGTTTCTTGAATTGGTTTATTGTAGAGCAATTTTTAAACTCCTCATCCAAACTGTTCCATAGTTTTACTCCATGCACCGAAATGCACATTTGTTTTAAAGTAGTACGCACAGTTTTACTTTTGAAATCATACTTCCTTCTGTTAGTTCTTTCACAAGAGCTTAAGACAAAGAACTTTTGTAAATTAAATGGCAATAATCTCTTTCTAGCTTTAAACATTATCAATAACATTTTTAAATTAACCAGATCCTTTAGTTTCAAGATATTTGATTGAATAAACAATTTATTTGTGTGTTCTCTGATGTCCACTTTATAATAATTCTCATGACTTTCTTTTGTATGACAGATAACGGTTTAGTGTTGGTTTTATATGTGTTGCCCCATACTTCTATACAGTATGTCAGATATGGAACAACAAATTAATAATATAATGTCTGTAGTGTTGACAGCTCTAAAACATGTTTTACTTTATTTAGAAGTCCAATACTTTTGCATAGTTTTAATTTTATGTAATTTATATGATATTTCCAGGTAAGTTTATGATCCTAAACAACTCCTAAAAATTTAACTTAATGTACTCGTTCAACTTGATTATCATCTACATATATTATAATAGAATCATCTATTTTTCTATTACCAAAAATCATGAATTTTGTTTCATTCCAGTTTATTGATAATTTGTTGTATTTAAACCACTCATTATGTTTAGGCATCTCACAAGCCATACATTCTGTAATGGGTTTTAAGTCATTCCCAGAACAAAATAAATTTGTATCATGTGCGAACAGGATGATTTGTAACTTTTTAGACACTTCACAAATGTCATTGATATACAAAAGAAAAAGCTTTGGTCTATGTTCAAACTGAACATAGATGAGTTGGCTCTGAATTATTGCCACCGAGACTCAAGCCTTCTGACTGGCTGTTTCTTTTTAGGGCTGTGCATTAGAAAATCATTTGATTGTGATATAGTAGTTGGAAATTGTGATAAGATCAGTTGTTATAAACTTGTATTTCTCAATCCTCTTTATTTTCTGTTCTGTCCTTACAGTTCTCACATAATCTTTCGTGTATGTTACTACCCCGTAACTTGTCTGCTATTATCTAATCCAGTGGTTCCCAACATGGTCCTTGAGGAACACCATCCTGCATGTTTTAGTTTTCTCTGCTTCAACACACCTGATTCAGCGGTTTAATTACTTCTTTAAGTTTGGCAGAAGCCTGTTATTCACCCTTTAATTCAAATCAGGTGTGTTGGAGAAGAGGAACAACTAAAACATGCAGAGTGGTGTTCCTCAGGGACCAGGTTTAGGAACCACTGATCTAATCTGTATGTGAGCATCAAAAATCTGTCACATTGCCCAGATTTTTTTTTTGTGTTCATTTTGTGCACATTGATATTGTGAAGCCAAAATGTTTGATATGTTTGCATCCCTGCGTCCCATTATATTGCATATATTTTCTCAATAACTTTTGTTTTTCTGGGCAACGTTTCTTTATAACATCAAGTTTTAGTGAGAACAATTTTACTAGCCGCCACTTCATGCTTGGACAAAATTAAAGTGTTCGTGGATATACAAACATATTTAAGCACTTTGTTCACTTATGTCCCAAGTCTTTATTTTTAGGGTGTTAGTGATAACCAGTTGAACGTCTGTGGTTTTTCTGGATAAACTCCTCAGTCAGGCATCGACTATAGACAAAAACTCATTGGGTTTGATGGGTTTTGGTTTGTGTAAAAGTCAAGCGTGATTGAATTTATTAGTTTCATGAAAGAGACCCACTGTTTTTCCTCATATTTATGGCCATCTGCTCATTTCTTTTCAAGGTTTAATAACATTTCAGATACAGTATCCATTAAGTGTGGCTTTCAGTACTTCCAGGCGCCAAGAAATTACCAACAGATGTTAATACAAACTCCTCAGCCATACTGGCCTTCACATTTAAGGTATTTATTTGCAAAATAGTGCCAGCACTGCTGAGACAAAATAACCATTTGTGGTTGAGAGTTGGCTGTGCATTATATAAAAAAAAGACCCAATTCTAACTTGTACAGGAAAACAACTTGAGAAATAGATTCATTATATAATTGGAAATTTACCAACTGTTGCCAAAAAGAAAATGTGATTCTTGCACATTTCTATTACCTGGACTGGGCTGCATAATGTGGGCAGCATAATGTCATGACGTGGTGAGGATATAAGGTTGATTTTGGATGTTAATAATAACAGAGTAGAAGTTGAAATGTGGTTGTCGTGGAAAAAAAGAGATTCCCAAGGTGTAAGTTAATCAGAAAACAGGCATCAATCATAGAAGATCAATGTATTTACAAGTTCACACATAGCCTTCATCTGTCTGAAGCGCTGACCCATTCTGATGCATCCCCACCCCCTCTGCTCTTGCTGTCCCTTACTGACCGGTCACACCAAGACGGATTATTACATGAAACATTTTAATATCATTCATATCACAGTACAGAAGCAGAAAAATATGGAGCATGGTGATTGCAAAAATACAATTTCCCTTGACATGGAATGATAGTGTCTAACTTGAAATGTGGTGCGAATGACAAATAAAGAATCTTGAATCTTGATAGTGCCTAGAATATATATATTGGTGTAGTGGCAGGGCTTCCGACTTGGGACCCGAAGGATGCAGGTTTGCGCTCCGGCCACTACACACCTTGGGGTGTCTATGAGTGCACACCTAATTCTCCAGCTCCCCGGGCGCTTTCTATGGCTGCTCACTGCACCACCTGGTGGTGGTTGGGTTAAATGCAGAGACGAATTTCGTCTGTGTATGGGAAACATACACAGATGACAAAAAAGGACATTATTATTATTATTTATTATGTTTTTGCAAGAATATTGGGTAGGACTGCTCAGATTTCTAAAATTAATTACATAATCAGTCAATTTGGTTTTAGTTAGATGGACTGTACTTATATAGCGCCTTTCTACAGTATCTTATCAAGACACTCAGAGCACTTTACACTACAATCTGTGCCCTCATTTACCCATTCATAGAACACTTTACTAGATCTATACAAAGCTAATTGATCAAATCATTCTAAAGAGACTAATCAGTGCTTTTAGATCACATATTCACTGACGGGACACACCTCTGAGGCAATGAGGCGTTCAGTGTCTTGCCCAGGGACACTTACCTGGAATTTACACTACATGCGTTCCGGCTCCGCTCCGCCCCGCTCCGCAGGTCGCAGCTGAGCGTCTCAAAGTCCAGTTTACACTACCTCCGCTCCGGTCCGCTCCGCCTGGATGCGCCGCTCCGAGACGCATGCGCGGGAATTGCGAGATCGCGCGATAAATCAAGTGATAAATAAGGAAGTCAGAACAAAAAGGATGACTGGTGTCATATAATATAGTGTAATTCTCAACTTCCACAAGTCTCTCCTCATCCATTGTTGCGTCTGCCTTGATCTTCTCTCGTAAATGAGCGACAGGACATGGTTTGAGCGACAGGAAGTGATTTATTACATTTCAGAATAAAATACTTTTTTTATTTTTTATTTCTTGTATTGCGTTTGTAGGCGTAGTCATAAATGATAGTTTGACAGCATTTTTGTACAAATAAATCCGTATAGAGCTAGGATTAGTCCGCCCGTGGTGATTTTATTTTGTAAATACGGATGTTGTGCTCGTTCCTTTTCCTGTTGGTGCGACGTAATCTTTAAAAGTTGACTCCGGCACAGCTCCGGCGTCCGGCAGAAATAGGATCGGATCCTATTTTGACGGACTGCCGTCCGCTCGCCGCCGCCGTGCGGAGCCAGTGTAAACGCTCTCATTGATTATAATGGGTGCGTATTTGCTGCGGAGGTCGGACCGGAGCGGACCGGAGCCGGAACGCATATAGTGTAAATTACCCATTAGGCATGTGACTGCTGCTGGTTTTGAACCCCCAACTCTTGGATTGGAGGACGACTGCTGTAATCACTCAGCCACAGTTATAGTAGTAAGATGTAAAAAAAATAATAAAAAAAAAAAATAATAATAATAATAATAATAAACTGGATTTTTTTTATTGTGCTTGTTCAAACCTTTCAAAATGAATCCTAAAAAATTCTGTTTAACAAAATAAGCATTTAGTAATTATCAGATGCTTTTCCTAGCAACATGGCCATCTTTGCTCTACAATGTAATCTGACTCCATCAATAAAACTCATCTGGAACGCTGCTTGGTTGTGCCACAAACAGAGCTGTTGCTTTCCTTAGAAAGTAGCAGACCAAGCAAGCTGTGTTTGCTTTAGTGCTAAACCAAACAAACTGTTGCCATTATTAGCCACACGGATCATCAAGTAGGTCTGTAGTAAAATCCAAGGAGTCTAACGTTGAGTTCTGAATAATCATTTCCAATAAATAGTTTTACTGACATTCTTTTTTGTTTGCTTCACTTTTGAAATGCTCTTTGGGTCATACTTTGAGCTTTACCACTCATATGAAGAACAAAGTGTAATTTTACATGACATGCTATAGAGAAAGTGACAAAGCCTGTAAAATGTGCTGTGGTTGAAACTTAAAGTGATAGAAAGGTTATAAATAAATAATATCTTACCTTTTTGTAGATAGCTTTTTTGATTGACAGTTTAAAGAAAAGTATTTTATTTCTGACCATAATGACAAGCTGACTAACTTGAATGGGGCCAAGACCAA
>JBBPBX010051305.1:0-24629 GCA_038048925.1 Garcialebias charrua | reverse complement strand
AAAGTGCAGCTTTTAACATCAGAACAGCAGCAAATCAGGGACTCACATCAGCAAAATGATGTCAACAATCACACATGAACACTTCTCAAAGTGCAGCTTTTAACATCAGAACAGCAGCAAATCAGGGACTCACATCAGCAAAATGATGTCAACAATCACACATGAACACTTCTCAAAGTGCAGCTTTTAACATCAGAACAGCAGCAAATCAGGGACTCACATCAGCAAAATGATGTCAACAATCACACATGAATCCATAAATCCATCAGCAGCATCACATCTATCAGAAACATGTTGCAACCATCATGTTTTTGAAACCAGTGCGTTGATGAGTGTCCATGTGCATGAGAAAGAAGTCCATGAACTCAGAAAAAGCTAGAAGCAGCAGAAAAATGAAACAAAATTGCCTTACTTTGACTGAAGTGTAGGTAGACAGATGTTTTTCTCATGATCAAACCTGCATCTGATGGAACTGCTTAGCCATTGCTCAACAATGAATGTTGGGAGCATTTTAGGCCAGCTGTTAGTTCAGGCAGGTGTCAGTTCAGGTGTGTGGTCCTGATGTGAGCAGGTCTGTGCATCACATGAAGTTTTTTTGGTTTTTGGCAGCAGTCATTTAGGCAGAACGACACAAAGGTGATGGATGGAGGCAACATGCAGGACACCAGAGGCAGGCTGGAGGACAGGCAGCACCAGCTGAACTCCGTTCTCGTTCGTATGTCTCTTCTCATCAATCGCCGTAACTAACCCACGAGGGACAAAATGGCCGCAGCCCTTTAAATAGTTACCGCTTTACCTGTACGGATCCCTCCGCCGCCAGGTGCACTGCGGCTGTGTGTACATCCGCCAGAAGCCCAGCCCCCCCCCTCTCGCTGGCGGTAATTTTCCACTGTCATGCGCAGTGTCACGCCCATGCCCAACAAGCAACAGCCAAAGGCAATCCCCTCCCCCACCTCGCCGATTGCCATATGTGACGCAGTTACGCCGTAGCTCGATTATCAAAGTCAAAGTCAAAAGTCAAAGTCAACTTTATTGTCAGATCTGCAATATGTACAGTGCAGGACATACACAGGACCGAAATTGCGTTTCTCTCAGTCCCTCGGTGCAACAGTAAACATCTAAACATTGAAACACTGAAACATATAATAATAGACATAAGCATAAAAATAGTAAAACTAACACTGTCCTGAGTTTTTTTTTTTTTGCATAGTGGTATAAAAAAAGAGTATAAAAAGTATAACTAAAATAAACTAAAGGTTTCTAGCATTGACATTTGCAAAGTGGCAAAGCAGCGTATGAGTCAATGTACACAGTATATGTATGAGGTAGTAGTTGATGTTGTTGTAGAGGCAAAAAGTGGCATATGCAGTAAGGCACATTGGGCATCCCTAAATAAGACCGTTCAGAGCACACTGTATATGTACCAGCAGTGGTGTAGATATTAGAGTAGTGTAAATAAATGTAAACAGTAGTAATTACATGTAAGCAGTAGTAATAAAAGTAAACAGTATTAATAAATGTAAACAGAGAATGTAAACAGTATTATGATTATAGGCAGTGATGTAATACAGACATTAGTGCAAGTATGAGAAGTAGTGCAAACTGTATGAGCACATGACCGAGAGTTTAGTGAAAACCCGTTTGGTGACACAGAGTCTAGTGTTAAAAACTTTGTGTTGAGTGATAATATGTGAGAAAGTTTTAGTGTTAAGGCAGTTCAAATGGGAGGGGAGGCAGAGCAGGCAGAGTGTTTAGCATTCTGACTGCCTGATGAACAGAGCTGTCTCTCAGTCTGCTGGTTCGAGCCTGGAGACTCCTCAGTCTCCTCCCTGATGGCAGCAGTCTGAAGCAGCTGTGTAGTGGGTGTGTGGGATCACCTGCCATGCGGTGGGCTTTCCGAGTGAGGCGTTTGCTGTGTAAGTCCTGCAGTGAGGGCAAGGAGGTGCCCACGATCTTCTCAGCTGCTCTCACAATGCGCTGGAGGCTCTTGCGGCAGGATGCAGTACATGCACCAAACCACACAGTGATGCAGCTGGTCAGGACACTTTCTATGGCACCTCTGTAGAAGGTGCTCATGATGGGGGTTGAAGCTCCAGCCCTTTTCAGCTTGCGGAGAAAGTAGAGACGCTGGTGAGCCTTCTTTGCCAGTGCTGCAGTGTTCCTGCTCCAGGACAGGTCCTTTGAGACGTGCACTCCCAGGAACTTGGTGCTGTCTACTCTCTCCACTGCGGTGCTGTTGATGGTCAGAGGGGGATGTTGGGCATCCCTCTTCCTGAAGTCCACAACAATCTCCTTTGTCTTCTCCACGTTGAGAGTGAGATTGTTGTGTCCGCACCACAAGGCCAGGCGGCTCACCTCGTTCCTGTAGTCCGTCTCATCGTTGTTGCTGATGAGACCTACCACTGTTGTGTCGTCCGCAAACTTGATGAAGTGGTTGGAGCTGTACGATGGTGTGCAGTCGTGTGTTAGCAGGGTGAATAGAAGGGGGCTCAGCACACATCCTTGTGGGGCCCCTGTGTTCAATGTGATGGTGCTAGATGTGTTACTCCCGATCCGTACTGTCTGTGGTCTCCCGGTCAGGAAGTCTAGCAGCCAGTTACACATTGAGGTGTTCAGCCCCAGACTGTCCAGTTTAAGGATGAGCTGTTGGGGGATGATGGTGTTAAATGCCGAGCTGAATGGGGCTCGTTCGTAGGTCGTGCATCCAGTCTGCCGTAGCTCGATTATATATTTTAACTTGGTTCGTTCGTAGGTCACAAACTTTTCGCCGTAGCTCGATTATATATTTTTAACTTGGTTCGTTCGTAGGTCACGAACTTTTTGCCGTACGTCGATGGCATTCTTCAACTTTGGCTCGTTCGTAGGTCCCGTGGTTCGCAGGTCGGTGGAGTCGTAGATCGGGGGTTCCCTGTATTCACTCTGCAATTGATTAGAACGCTTCATCTATAGACCCATTTAGTGTTTGTAAACAAGGACGGCTGCGCGCGCACCGAGGCAACAGAAGACTCCACCCACCCAGGCTTTTTACCAAGCATAACAAAGTTGCGGAGTGAATCTAGCTAAGTAATTTCCTCCACCAGCAACAAAATGTCAGGATGTTGCGTATACAGTTGTACAAATAGGTATTCTAAGGAAGGACTGAAGTTCTCCCGCATACCAAGAGGCAATCGACCATTTCAAAGCCACCGAAGGCAGCTGTCGCTTCAGACCATCAAGCAGGTGGATTGGACCGAGGACATCATAAAAAATGCACGAGTATGCGGTGCACATTTTATATCAGGTAAGGTTACTCATCTAGTTTTATTTCACCATAAACCCTGGTTGTCATTAAACATTGTTTTTAAAAACTAGACGCAGTTTATTGCTGTTAAATTCGGTCGGAAAGTTGGCTAGAAGCTAGTTGCTAATAAGCTAGCTCTTAATAAACAAATGCCTCTGTGCTTTATTTTCAGGGGAAATGTCGTTGGATTATCAAAGTCCTGATTTCGTACCTTCTGTGTTTGTGTACACTAAGGACAGGGATCATGAGCAAAGATGAAAAGGTATGGATAATTTGCCTTGGCCTGTCTTTACTATTTATTTTTTATTTTTTTCTGTGTTCTGTTGTCTTGGTCTTGCATACTTTGGTGTAGTGCAGGCTTTGAAATACAGCTCTGTATTAAAAGTAGATGATGTGTAAATGTTTATTTACTATGTGTGTCACTACATCTTCACATATTTTTATTTTAGGTACCAGAGGAAAAAGAGGAGAGATGATGGTGTGCACAAGTCATCACATCAACCCAGCCCTGGCAGTGTCACTTCAGATGAACAACAAGAATCCAACATGGAACATGACCCTGGTACAAATATATTATGTCCTATCTAACACACTTTTTAATAAATTGATTGTTTGATAAATTAATTAATTATAGATAGATTTAATATTTCAAAAATACTAGGGTGTCGTCCAACATTCTGCTCATATTTTATTCAAACCAGAATGGTTTGCTTGCAGTTTTGACCCCAATGTGTACAGCTAAATATTGTTCACAATTAATCAGCTAAAAAAGAACACACTTCACAGCACAGGCACATTCTGTGTCAGAGCATAAAGTGTTGCTTCCTGCTTTTTGGTGCATTTGCTTACCGTTTCTTTTCATAACTTTCAGCACAAGAAGATGTAGTCCCGAGGACTGAATATGATGATCTGAACCTGAGGCACTGTCAACTTCAGAATGAATATGCCCACCTGCGTCAGGAGTTTGACACGCTACAGGCTGAACATCAAAAGTTAAAACATAAACTGGAAGGATCTCAGTTTTCTTATTCAACTGTTAAGTGCAACTTTACACAACTCACAAACCTCTGTAAAAGTGTTGTTCCTAAAAAGTAACTAACTGCATAAAAAGTAATGTTCTGAAATTTTTTACATTGATGTGTGCAATTTGATCCACATCACTTGAAATGAACTTTTAAATGTTGATGTACTGCAGTAGATCAATAAACTGTCACCTGTCTAACAATAAACAAACGATTTAATTAAATTAGAACCTGTGTATTTCTTCCAAATTGTATATACAGGTACAATGTGGTTCAAAATTAATCCTAATAATTGAATTTGACATGAAAAACAGATTAGAAGCCTACAAAAAAATTAAGATGTTTAATATAAGATTTATTTAAAACAATCAACATCAGATTATGAATGGCTGCAAAGATCAAGGTAAATAACAGACCACCTATGACAAAAAAATGTTGGTACACAACATAAAGTATAAAAAAAACCTGACATTTGTTACTTCTTTATGCACAAATTCATGGCATTTTACATTTAGGCCAAAAACATCTGGCATTCCTCACAGATCCAAGTTGCTGATTTCCTTTTGATTTTTGCACAGCTGTAGTGAAAGGAGTTATTGCACTTAACACAGCTGATCATTTTGCCATACTCAAAGGCAGGATCAGTCACAGTATTTGACATCACACACAAACATGTGCAGTTGGATCTGATGGTAGTATGGGTGTGATTGCTTTAAAGTGAAAGAGTTCTCCAAACAAAAAAAATCTTCATGTGTTTTGGCCATTACATCAGTGTATGTTTGTCGTGCAGTTTCCTCCATGTTTTGTCCCCACAGCACAGATGGTACATTTAAATCTCTGTGGTTGTACTGCATTACATCCATCAGATATGTGTTGCTGATCATGTCCGAAGTGGTGGCACGATGAAATTTGGTGCTTGTGATTCGACCAGCTCTATGGATGTTCCACTCCCTAGACGACTGCTGTCGAGTTACAGCTTCCAGCCTTTTGCACTGATCAGGTGTGTGTTTAGTTTTCAGCAGGTGAAATGTTTCCTCACATTTCACCTTTAGTTCATCGGGTGTGAGGTCTCTGGATGATGTGCTAAATAAAGCAGTTAAGGGCTCCGGTAAATCTCCATGCTCCTCATAGTTTTCGTCTGATGAAGCTGTGTCCGTGTCACTGTTGTCGAAGCTCGTCAGCACTGCACAATCTGGATCCACAGCCCGCAGTTCTAGGATGTCGTCATCTGTCAGCACTATTAAAAAAACAAACAAAGATAGTTAGGGTGGTATATTACATCCACATCTTCAAAAGTGAGATGGAAATGTAAACGCAGGGCACTCAGCTTGGTTCTATTTTACCTGTGAAGTTCAGACTGTTAACAATGTTTTTAGCCACTTCTCTATTAATAATGATTTATAATTAAATGCTTTAGTCGCTCAAACAATTTTTAATTAGGAGTAGAGGCCAATGTATGTTATGAATAAAAATGAAATGAGTGTGAACTGTGTTACTTGTACTGTATAAAGAAGTTACAGTAGTCTGGAGTCCCTGAAAATTTAATAATTATCAAAGTGGGCCTTATTTGCCTCTGTCAACATCTACATGCCTCTGGGTGTCTCACTGTTCTTGTGAGTAGGTTTTGATGCTGCTGGAAACTGCTTGCGTAGCCTCTTAGTTTTGGTGAACTTGATTTCACTCAGTGGAGCTGGCTTGACATCTCTTCGACTCTCTTTCCACATGCACACACCGGAGGTAACTGCTGCCTTCTCTGTCCTGCCCATCCTAACTGCGAGCTCGACTTTGAACAGTATGGCAGCTGCATGACTACAGCATGATCCTAGACTGAAATGTTGGAAATTACTAACATGTTATGGTGTAAATGTCACTTTTGAATGTTTCCTGACTAAGTTCTGACTTTGATTGTAAATAAATAAACATTTGTGATTTTCATTAGCTTCTGTAATTCAAGCCACTGTGACCTCTGGATGAATATTTTTGAATATGTAATGACTAAGTTATCTGAGCAATGCAAATAAAACATTTTACACTGAAAAGAATGTAAAATCTAAAATTTCAGTGGCCTAAAACAGAAGCAAATTATGCATATCAAGAACCAAAATTAACTTACCCTGCCATACAGGTGCAGTTTGCTGTGAGAATGTAGTTCTCCACTTTGTTGACGATTACCCAAGCCTCATACATTGTACTCTTTACGCTTTGTCTCTGACTGGGGAGGACTTTGGACTTTAAAACACAGAAATCTGCGTCCATATCATTATATAGCACTTCCTGTACATGTCCACAAACAACGTAGTCATACGCATCGAGTGATTTGTATGCTCGTAGTTTTTCTCTTGTGTACACGCTAGGTTTCTCCACCAAATACGTGTAAATATCAGGCCACTGAATGCTAGGCCACTTACTCACGTCATCCTCCCATTCAGTAACTGTACACGGATCAGGAAGCTGATGGCCATTGCTCAAAGTTAACTTATTAAAGTAAGCTTTGCGATCAATTACCGATAACCCGCTAGCGTAGCTTGATAATACACTACGAGCCGCCATACTGCTGTGGCCACGGTGCGCGCGCAGCTGCTTGATGACGTAGGCTGTAAATGGGTCTATAGAGTATATACATAGTTCCCAGACACGCCCCCATACCGGCTTCCGCACCACATGTGAAGGCAGAGAAGGCAAAATGGCGAACTAGCAGAGCAAATTATACGGACAAAAACACGAGCTACCACAGCTTCACCAAGGAACAAGAGCAAACTGGCAGTGGTCGAGTTAAATGAGTTTGAGAAAGAAATCATGGCAGACGAATCAGACAACTTGTCACAAAGTAGTTACTCCGATATCATTAATTATTTAATTACTACAAAGAGCGCACACCGGCTTCACAGCACACCGGCTTCACAGCGCAGAGCTTCACAGCTTTAAATCCAAAAAAGATGTGTAAACTGTCTCAATCATATCTAACCAGCTAAAAAAAGGTTTAACTAAAATAACACACAGCCAGCACAAACAGTCCAGGCTGAACACGGACCAGAACCAGCACTTGAGTGTTACCGTGTTGGAAGTTAGCATGTTGTTAGCACTGGAGCGGAGGGTCCCTCCAGCTCAGGTCGGACGGCGTGGATCCGTCGCGGCCGCGGGGGCACGTCCCATGGGACCGACGCGTCGCCCGCACGACTTGGCTCCCGTCCTCCTTCTCCAACTGGGACGGTCTCCCCGCCGGTCCCGGTGGACCGTGAGGAGGCCGTTGTCCGTTAGCGAGATGCTAAGCTAACCACAGCAAGACGGTGTCGCTAAATAATAAATAAAAAAAACAGCTCTAACACACAGACAGTTGTACTCTAACATTGTTCTGACATAGTTTCACAAAATGATTTATGTAGAATATTTTGTTTACCGGCCAAAAGCACGATGTCTTCTGAGCAGATCCAAGCAGAGATGAGTTGTGAGTTTCTCCGATGAAATAAATCCTTCACGTTTACTTTTTTTTTGATTAAGTGAAACCTGCGCGTTGCCCAAACGTCTACCCGACTGGAACACCCACTGACACAACACGAAGTAACCATTGCAATTAATTAGAAATTAACAAAAAAAACAACGTGAAAAATGGACATCCATTACAACGCGCTCCAACTACTCGTCAGCCTACCTTTGGGAGGGTCAAACAGGACAACCCACAGATGTGACGTCACATGGGAACTATGTATATACATGGGGGGTGGGGGGGGTCGTGGGGTTCGAACGAACCGCCCACTTTTCCTATGAAGTCCCGCCTAGGGATTTTATGAGAGGCGGTTCGTTTAAAGGAAAAGTTGACCTGGAAAAGGCAAGACGCCTCGGTGGTTCACTGGAAACGCGGCGGGTTGCCGCTCCAAACCTTTTCTCGACTCGGGTTCGAACCTCACTTGGTTGAACTTATTTTACGTTTGTCTTTTATTGGAGAAAAAAAAGGAGTTTGTGTTAACCACAGGCATATTAACTCCTTTTTTTTATCCAATAAAAGACAAACGTAAAATAAGTTCAACCAAGTGAGGTTCGAACCCGAGTCGAGTAAAGGTTTGGAATGGCAACCTGACGCGTTTCCAGTGAACCACCGAGGTGTGTTGCTATTTCAAGGTCCACTTTTCCTTTAAACGAACCGCCCCTCATAAAATCCTGGCTACGCCCATGATATATATATTGCTGGGTTGCAGATGATGTAGCAGTGACGTCACAGAATGCAATTGGGGGTCAGGAAGTAAACGCACCCGTTTCCTTCTGTTGATTCAGCGCCAACATGCCTAAATTCTGTGCCGTTTACGGTTGTTGCAACCGCTCTAATCGGGAGATAGATAAAAGTTATTTTCGTGTTCCGAAAGTAGTATGCCACAAGGGGATTAATTTTAAAAAAATTACAGAAAAAAGACGACAAACGTGGATTAACAACCTACGGCTAAAAACAGGAGGTGCTGAAACTGACAACGCGAGAGTCTGCAGCGACCACTTTGTAACAGGTAAGGATTGTATCGTTTAAATCATATTTTCAGATATTTTATTGGACAGTTACTAGAAAGACAGGCGTTCGTAAGCTTGTGTAGTGGTTCAACACTTGGTTGTTCCCAGAAAAAATCCGATTAGAATGCTAATGTTGTTAGCGGTTAGCTTAGTGCTAGGAAGGGCATTTACGTGTTTTACTTTAAAGTGGTGTCTTATATTTAGGTTGTCCGAGTGCAGCAGGTGATGTACATTCCCAAGACTGGGCCCCTACTGTTAACCTGGGGTACCAAAGAAGTAACGAGAGGCCACAAACAGAAGCATCCCTCCGACGTGGGGAAAGAGCTAAGGCCCGGAAGCTTCTCTGCACTGAGGAGGCCAACAGTCTGGAAGATGAGCTCTGTGAAGAAAGCTTACCAGCCCCTGAAAACGAACGATTCAAAGGTAAAATAATAATAAATAAAAATACTATTTATTTATTTATAGAATTTCTGAACGTAATTTTTAATAATTAAATATTTGCAGATGCAGAATGCCAGACGGATCTAAGCATGGTTGACCTCACAAAGCTGGAGGATGCAGTGAAAGGCTACACAACTGAGATCTGCGACCTTAAGGAAAAAGTCTCAGTGACTAAATTTACTCCTGAAACCTTCCAGAACAACGATAAAACAAAGTTTTATACGGGACTGCCCAACTTTTTAGTTTTGATGCAAATTTTTCAGCTCTGTGAACCTTACATCAGCATGTCATCACTGTCAGCACTCTCCAAATTTGAGCAATTTATTATGATACTTATGCGTCTCAGATTAAATCTGCAGCTTCAAGACCTTGCCTATAGATTTAAAGATCCACTGACGTGATTTTTCTACTATTCATCAAATTGCTCAAAATATATATATATTATCATTTAAATATGTTAGTTTTTGCAAACAAAATGATAAATCACTTTAATTTTGCTTTAAAAGTGATTTTGAACTTCAAGCTGTGTTTAATCATGGGAAATCCGTTTACACCCGAACGCACCATCTGTGATGTCATGTGCAGAGTTGAGGCAGAGCTCTTGGCTTGTCACGGTATGAGCAGCTCACATAAAAGTAAGTCTGATACGGCATCAGATCTAAATTAGATCCTGCTGTTTCTTGTTCCATCACCCAAACTATTTTCTGCTTCCCAAAATGAAGACAAATAGCTTAAATCTTCACCTAGATTGCTAAATTAGTCAGGTTTTAAAATGTCTGCTATTGAAGAGACTGGAGCCCTCTGCCTCTCACTCTGCACATTACATCACAGATGGTGCGTTCAGGTGTAAACGGATTTCCCATGATTAAACACGGCTTGAAGTTCAAAATCACTTTTAAAGCAAAATTAAAGTGATTTATCATTTTGTTTGCAAAAATTAACATATTTAAATGATAATATATATATATTTTGAGCAATTTGATGAATAGTAGAAAAATCACGTCAGTGGATCTTTAATGTGTCAAAAGCCACTGTGTCTCGAATTTGTTTTAGAATGATTCATGTTCTCCATGAAAGATTAGAATTCTGGCTTGAGCGAGAAGTAATTCAATCAACTATGCCCAGCCCATGTCATTCAGAAAGGCCTTTGGACTTAAGGTTGCAGTAATACTGGACTGTTTTGAAGTATTTATTGAAAGGCCTACCAATTCTTTAGCAAGAGCGCAAACCTGGTCGAATTATAAACACCACAATACAGTAAAATTCCTTATTGGCATTGCTCCACAGGGTTATGTTACTTACATTTCAAAAGCTTGGGGAGGGAGGACCAGTGACAAAAAAATAACAGAGGAGTGTGGCATCTTGAACAAACTGTTACCTGGAGACATCGTGCTTGCAGATCGGGGCTTCACTGTTAAAGACAGTGTGGGATTTTTCTGTGCTTCTTTAAAGACACCTTCTTTTACAAAAGGTAAAAAACAGCTGTCTGCTTTTGAAGTTGAACAAACGAGACAACTTGCAAGTGTTCGTATTCATGTAGAAAGGGTAATAGGCTTAGTTAGGAGAAAGTATCAGATTTTGCAGAGTAGGGCAATGCCTATCGAGCACATGGCTGTCAAATCCACTGACTCACTAGCATTGGTTGACAAAATTGCTGTAATTTGCTGTGCACTGTCCAACATCTCAGAATCTGTTGTCCCTCTGGAGTAATGTTCTGAAATCCCTGTTCGTTTTGGAAAAAATATTTTAAGTTTGAATGATTATACATGTATTTATCATTTGAAGTAAATCAAAAGTAAATTAAATTACTAATACTGTTACAGACCATATTTGTACATGTTAATTGTTCAGGAAGAAGACAAAAAATTTACCCAATAAGGTTGAATATTTTTAATGTATTCAATGAACTACATAACCAATTTTTGTGAATATTAGTCAGTTAAAATGACATGGGTTTTTGAAATAAAAACATTTTTCTGAAGTAGACTCATTTTGCAACATTTGTGGCTTATGACATTTGTATGTGCCGTTATTTAACATATTAGAGCACCTTTGAAATTCACAAGCTAATCTCATATTGATTTAAATATATCATTCGATGACAGCTGTTTTTTTTCAATTTAAAAGTTAAGTATGTTACATACTTAACTTTTCAATTGAAAAAAAAAACCCAGCTGTCATGACATGTTACAACATCACATGACCCTTCTGCAGAGTGCTTGCTACAGGTGTAGCTGAAACATGTTATGGTAGTGACAAATGTATTAGGGGAAAAATAGAGCAACTTTTTAAATCATTATAAACTTTTCAAACTCCTTTCATCAACTACTCCAAATAACATTCTTGATTCTTAGATTGGTTAGTCACGTGTGAATTTCTGTCCCAGGATTTCAGGTAGGATGCAATGTGTAAAATCCTGCTGAATTTTGGCAACTGCTGTTTCCCACAGCTGGTCATCTGGCAGAATTCTTTCCACATAAATATAATTTTCACTCCATACTACAAAATCACAATATTGTACATCCACAATGTGAATCTGAGCCTGGACCTGATGGTAATAAGGATGGTTCCTATCCAGTTGTACAGAATCTCCAACCTTGACGAGACAAAAACCAGGCTGTCCAGCACACATCCTCAGACTGACTTCATGCTGTTTGCTCTGTGGGCACTGAAGGACAAGACAATGAAACTTAGACATGAAAAATAAATACGGTAGTCTCCAAAACATTTCAATATGATACTTTTTTAAAGATTGTGTTTCACTCATTTCACTATCCAACACTAATGTTAGAAAATGAGACTATATTTATGTCTCTGTCAACCAGGTGTGTTCCACAGGTAAGAATGTATTAATCTGGACTAAGTTTTAAAAGGTGATGGAAAGGTCACACATTTTTTAACTGGAAACAAGGCAACATCCCACAAATGCAAATCCCCAAAACTACAGCTACATGCTGTGAAATATGCAAACAACAAAGATTTGAGTAAAAAATTATAGTTGTAACATTCATACTGTGAGGTGCGCAAAGTCTGCAGTGCAGTAGTCCAAACCTTTTGAGAAATAAATTTTACCTTGATTTCACACACCCCATGACAGTCACATGAAACAACTCCATCTGGTGAGGCTCCCATGTATGGCCACCTTGAGTTTAACCACAGCCCACTGTCCATGCAGGAAAACCCCTCATGGTCCGTACACTGGAGTTGTTCATACTGTTTTCGGGCTGTTGCTTCAAATTTACAGCCATATCTGGAATAAGAGCAAACTGTATTTAACAAACTTAAATTTATTTCTGGTGCATAACATGTACTTATTTGAGTTGAAATAGACCCCTGCCTAAAATAAAACTCCCCTCAAATACCAATGAGTGCAAATGTTGCTCCTACCTTACCTTTCCCTAATGCATACCTTGTTGCTGCTGTAGAAAGCTTTTGTGTTTCTGGGTAGCATATAGACTTGATCAAAGCCTTGGATGGTCTTTCTTGACTGCTTTGTAAAACTTGTTTAAGTTTTGAGGCTGTTATCCTTCCTGCTCTTTGGCTGTACCAGATGGTAGATGAACTCTGGGCCCTGGTCTCCTCCTCTACAGTTTGTACCTGGGATACACTGAGTTCCTCAAAACTGAAGTCCCTGCACGCTGCCTGGAGTTGTGCTGGAGATAGCTGCAAAGTCTCTGGTGTTCGGTACATTAAGAGAGACTTTGGTAATGAGGAGACAGACTTGGGGACAAACTCTCTGTGATACGGTGCCCTGGACATCAAAGCAGCACTTCTTGGAAAGTTTTTTTGTAAGGCCTCAAAAAACTGCACATATGTCTCAGAATCTTTCCCTACTTTTGGACAGAAGTGGAGCTGTTTTGTGTGACTTTCAGGTATCTTGCCTGCAGAGGTGGCCAAAAAAGAATGTATCACTGTAAAAATATATATATTATAGGAACTAAAATTCATACAAATAATGCATCCGTTTCACACATAATTTTTCTTTGAGGAATATAACCAGTTGACAAACTTGCTTACTTGTCCCCCCTGCAATGGCATCATCTAATTTATTCTTCTTTGATCTTGCTGATGCAAAATCAATATTTGCAACAGGTGCAGTTGGTATCTGAAGTTACAAAGAAGATACGATCACCTTGATGATATTAACAAAACAAAAAAAAATCATAATATTTTCAGTACATTAACTTACCTTTTTAATGTGTGATGGCATTAACCATTTACACTTTTCTGTGGTACATGAAGCACTTTTCTTCATTTTCACCCCAGCTTCTGTTGCAAAAAGAACTGCTCCTACATGGGAGCAAGATTCTGACAGTCTGAAAAAATATGCAAGAAAATGAATAACAGTAGGTCTACTAGTATTTAGCCATTAAATCCCCACTGAGATGAGTCCTGGATAGAAAATATAATTTTTACTTAGTGGGACATTCATGCTAATAGCAAAACAACACAATAAAAGCTAAATACAAATAAATATAACTTACCCAGCCATACAGTCACAGTGGGCTGTGACTACTTCCCCACTTTGTCTGGCTACAAACCATGTTTTTAATGGAGTTACTGTATATCTCTGAGAATGGTTGACCTACAGTGTAGAAATGCATATGACTCAACGTTAACACATACAACTCCAGCACGAATTTGGCTTTACAGAAGATAAATAAATTCTTTGTAAGTAGATCCACGCACATAGAAATAACCGGGGGCTAACTAAACTTGTTGTTAGCATTAGCGATTAGCATTAGCGATAGCATAGTTAGCATAGGCTAATCACTAAATAAATAATACAACTCACTACTCACCCGGGCAGAAACAAGTCGACAACCATTTAAAGCTTCTTTTGATCCTAAATGGTTAACCCAACCTGAAACAAAATAATTGTAGGCTTCGAGGCTTTTGTAAGCTTTCATCTGGCTCTTCGTGTAATACGAGGTCTGTAGCACCAGATAGCTTGTTATATCAATCGCCTCGACGTCAGGTAAATCCTCCAGATTATATGACAAGTCTATTTTAACAAGACAATATGGATCATATCCTAAATGTACGGATATTTTTTCAAGATATCTCGTCCTCGCCAGTCCATTTAGGGCATTGGCATACTTGCTGTAATCCATTCTGCTGTGTTTTGAACTGGGGAAAATCACTTCCTGCCCCCCATCTGAATTTCGCGCCACTTCCGGGTCACGTGACTGTAACCCAGCAATATATTAGGCATGTAACGGTACTAGTGGATGTACCGAACCGTTTCGGTACGTCACGTTCGGTTCGGTCCACCTGCGTACCGTTTCGGTTATTTTTTCACTCATTGAACGTTAATATATGCGCCGCGGAACAAAATTTCCTGGGCGCGTTTCAGCACGGAGCTATTATCGCGCAGCTCGCGCAGCCCTTAGCCGTTAGCCGTTAGCTTCTCACTGCGGTCTCCTGTTTGGGAACGTTTCTTGTTAAAAGACAAGCGCGCACATCTAAAGCTGTGTGGACGTTGTTTCACAAGACTGGCTCTGCAGCAGCGAACGTCTCACGTGAACGCGCTTGAAACTACGTCATCGGAATGTGAACGAAGAAAAAGCAGCTTGCAACAGCCAACAACAACAGCTGCTGCATTTAAACTACTTTTATCAGGTAAATCAAATCAGTCCAGAGCAATAACACAAACTATGAGTTTTTAAATCTATGATTCTAAGTCTGAATGTTGTTATATGCGCAGGCTTTAAAGTTATTCATCCTCGCTACGAACACCCATCACTCAAAAAGTTCAGAACTTTATGAAAAAACTAAAACTGATATTGTCAACAAGCCCTGGAGCAAAGCCCTGCCCTAATGATGAGTGAGAGATTCAACCGTTCAAGAAGAGGTATTGTTCTTTTATTATTATTATCTAAATAATCTTTTTTATTCAAAATCATAATCTTATTAACTTGTTTTTATTTTTTTGTGTTTTATTTCCAGTGTGTGGGACAGAGGTAGCTGCTCTTTCCTTCCTCTTCAGGGACAGACATCCACCAGAATCTGGTGACCAGATCACCTGCTGCAGCTAAGAAGTGTGTGATGACTGAACTGAACTCTGAACTGTTCCAGCACCTGTCCCACCAAGAAGAAGTTGTGAGTACAGTCATGAGGACAAATACAGCCACACTGCTGCTACTGGACAAAAACTTGATTAGTTAGATTGTAAACAGTCTGCTGCTACTTATTGTTCTGATTCTGACTGTTATTGTATTTATTAAGATTTTTATTATTGTTAAAATAGTTTTATTGTAGAGTGCTGTTTATTTAAAATATCATCCAAATGGGTCACTTTTATTTATTACTACAATACAATACAAACGTATTTTTGGCATATTTTCAAAATAAACATTTTGTAAGTCTTTATTTTGTACTTTTTTTTGTACCGAAAATAAACCGAAAATAAACCGAACCGAGCCCTCCTTGTAGTTGAACCGAACCGAAATGTGATTTTAGCGTACCGTTACACCCCTAATATATATATATATATATATATATATATATATATATATATGATATTTATATTTACCACAATTGTCAGATTAAAGCTTTTATAAAGAAATAACCTTTAAAAATGTAATGATCAGTTCTAGAATCAATTCAAGTGACAAATTATTAAAAAGCATGAAGAAAAAACATGTCTAACAATGGTCCTGCTACTAAAAGAAGGTCAAATCTATTCAAATATTTCTCCTATCTATAGATTTATGAATATTTTGAGATGTGTTGATTAATATGACAAGAATCTAGTTTTAACTTTGTGGAAGCTTAAATAAATAATGAACCCAAACTGCACTCGTGTTTTAGTGTCACATTTAGTTTGGTCTGACGCTTCCTGCGGTCTCATGCTGAGGCTTTTAGAACCTGTGGTTCTTCAGAGACTTCTGTAATGGGTTGTTGCTGTTCTAACCCTAGACATGTTCATGGCTCGCCTTCAGTTTTTCTTAGGACACCTTCTTGGAGCAGAGCAGACACGGATTTGTCACATATTTTCTTAAATGGATGAGGTTGTTTTGTCTCTGTGTCTTATTCTGAAATGTTTGTTGAACAAACACTATTTTATTAAAAATGTATTTTTTAAGCAGCAATGCTTCCTGAAAATGAGGTCTATTGGTTTTATTTTCTGTGTAGGATGTCAAATGCTACAGTCTCCTAACCCCATAAGAAATCTTTCTCAAGCTGCTTTTAAACTGTAAAACCTGAACCATTTCTTGTAGACACTTTACAGTACTGTGTTTAGAAAGCAATTTGTAAACATCTAACAGGCCTTTCAGCCTATGGGGGTTGGGTTTGGTAAAATCCTCTTTCCTCCCCCTCCCTCCTTTTCAATGTATGTTTGTTCTTCAGGACTGAGTTGGCCTAGATTGATTGTTTCATTTGAGTTAATCTGTAAAGTCTGCTCAAATCTAAAAAATACAAAAAAAATCCCCTGGTTGTTTGTAACTGTCAGAGCTTTTCCATGCATTTACACAAAAATGCATTTTACAGCAGCCAGCTTTCTCATTTGTGGACAGGGTTTGTTTTTGTTCGGTGTAATTTTCAAAATGAAATTACAGCTTTATCAGCATGATTGGACTCCGTCTCAGAATATAATCGATTTATTTTGCAATATGGGGTCAGCAAAGCCATGAGTGGCTACAAAATTATGGCTAGGGCTGCATGATTCTTGATAAAAATAACATGTCACCTGTGTTTTTGCTTTTTTTGACACTCCCACTTACAGCAAAGCATTTTAGCTGTAAACGGCAGCCTGTTCTTATAAAACAGTTTACTTCAGGGGGTCAGACATTCAACCTATCTTGGCTCTAGAAGACAAACCGTAAAGGAGGATCAACACAATCATGTACTGTATTAGGCTGAATGTTGTGTTGGCTGTGCAGCAATGTATGATTTTTGGGATTAACGTCTGGCTCCACGGGTGCAGCCATGATGTCATCTCAGCATCGCTGTCCGTCTGTGTTCTCATGCTGTTTCTGCAGTGGTCTAAATGTTGTTTAGACCCTGTGTCTCGAGGGAACATAAAGTTCTCGTTGTGAAAAAGTTACTGTGGGTCTGTTTGTTTGTCATCCTTGAGTTTGGTGTGCAGTGCTTGAGAAACACTGTTCATATGTAATATGAACTGTTAGCTATAAGGAGATTACCAATGTTGGGGGAAGGGTGGCGTGGGAGAGGAGGCTGATTTTATTGACTGACTCTGGGTGGGCTTCAGCTGACATCAGCTGTTGGATGCACACACAAACTTGCACAGACCCAGTCATGCTGAGCATCAGGAGCACAAAGGTTTTGCTGGTGAGGAACAATCTGGTTTTGTCTCATCAAGCCTTTCTTTGTTTTATATGCTTCCTTCTCTCTAAATCAGTCAAGAGTTTCTACGTTTGACAATCTGAAGTTGGTGGCACAACTCAGCAATAAGAGGTTTTATGTTCCCACTTTCTTTTTTTGTGTAGCGTTTTAACAACACATAAGCAAAAATTTGCAATGCCATTAGCCTCGGATGAATGTAAACAATATTTTTGGTGTATTTTTTTTATATATATATCAAACCAGACGATGCAAACCTCTGATTTGCAGCATTTTTTAAAGATTACTTTCAGTTGTTTCAGTGGATTTAATATTTCACTCTGCAACCTAAACATACAGAGTTAAAATAGCCTGTAACCTCCATGAGAGGGTGGGCGATACCAGAAATGTTCTGCGTCTGATCAGGGTTGATGTTTTTCAGCGCTCAGCTTTACTTGTTGTAGCATGTTGGTGCCACTTGAGGGCAATCTAAAATATTGTGGAGAAGTTTGGGGTTTGACCCTAGGACAGCAGGAGGGTTACTCTTGATTGTGTTGTTACTGCTGTTAAATTATTTTAAATGTCACTGTGTTTTCATCCAGTTTTGAGGCCATGAAAATGCTGATAAAATATGTTAAATTGTTTTAGATGCTTCATTATCTGCCCTTTTAATATAAACTATATTGACAGAAAATTTTCAAAACTAAACACTTTTTTTGGTTTTAATTATATATTAAGTAGTTATTCCTACATCATAGATCAGAAAAGGATAAAAAAAATCAAACATAATCAAAAGTTTAAGTAAAGAGGCCCTTTTAAAAATATTTATGTCTAAATAGAACAGTTTAAAGGTTCAGTCTGCAGTTTCTGTAGAACAGCAGCACTTAGAACAAATTTCAACAAGCAAAGCATTCTGATCCCTCCCCCTCAGAGCCATATATGGCTCTGCCCCCTTGTGGTCTGTTGAAATTTGAATTCAAGCTCTGTTTTTATTGGCTGATTCAAATTCAAGCTCGGTTTTTATTGGCTGGTTACAAACTTTGTTTTTATTGGCTGGAAAATGGCGGGTCACTTTTTCTTTTTAGAAATGCTTATTTACCACCTTTAGTAAGAACTTAAAGCTGGGGTATGTAAGATTGTAATGTAGTCTGTAACTTTTCAAACAATATATATTTTAACATATTTCTTCACTCTGTCACTAGATTGATGTTAGAGAGGTAATCTCTGAAAAAACTAAAAAAAAATATTGTCCCCTTGCTTCTCCAGGTGGTAAATAAGCATTTCTAAAAAGAAAAAGTGACCCGCCATTTTCCAGCCAATAAAAACAAAGTTTGTAACCAGCCAATAAAAACCGAGCTTGAATTTGAATCAGCCAATAAAAACAGAGCTTGAATTCAAATTTCAACAGACCACAAGGGGGCAGAGCCATATATGGCTCTGAGGGGGAGGGATCAGAATGCTTTGCTTGTTGAAATTTTTTCTAAGTGCTGCTGTTCTACAGAAACTGCAGACTGAACCTTTAAACTGTTCTATTTAGACATAAATATTTTTAAAAGGGCCTCTTTACTTAAACTTTTGATTATGTTTGATTTTTTTTATCCTTTTCTGATCTATGATGTAGGAATAACTACTTAATATATAATTAAAACCAAAAAAAGTGTTTAGTTTTGAAAATTTTCTGTCAATATAGTTTATATTAAAAGGGCAGATAATGAAGCATCTAAAACAATTTAACATATTTTATCAGCATTTTCATGGCCTCAAAACTGGATGAAAACACAGTGACATTTAAAATAATTTAACAGCAGTAACAACACAATCAAGAGTAACCCTCCTGCTGTCCTAGGGTCAAACCCCAAACTTCTCCACAATATTTTAGATTGCCCTCAAGTGGCACCAACATGCTACAACAAGTAAAGCTGAGCGCTGAAAAACATCAACCCTGATCAGACGCAGAACATTTCTGGTATCGCCCACCCTCTCATGGAGGTTACAGGCTATTTTAACTCTGTATGTTTAGGTTGCAGAGTGAAATATTAAATCCACTGAAACAACTGAAAGTAATCTTTAAAAAATGCTGCAAATCAGAGGTTTGCATCGTCTGGTTTGATATATATATAAAAAAAATACACCAAAAATATTGTTTACATTCATCCGAGGCTAATGGCATTGCAAATTTTTGCTTATGTGTTGTTAAAACGCTACACAAAAAAAGAAAGTGGGAACATAAAACCTCTTATTGCTGAGTTGTGCCACCAACTTCAGATTGTCAAACGTAGAAACTCTTGACTGATTTAGAGAGAAGGAAGCATATAAAACAAAGAAAGGCTTGATGAGACAAAACCAGATTGTTCCTCACCAGCAAAACCTTTGTGCTCCTGATGCTCAGCATGACTGGGTCTGTGCAAGTTTGTGTGTGCATCCAACAGCTGATGTCAGCTGAAGCCCACCCAGAGTCAGTCAATAAAATCAGCCTCCTCTCCCACGCCACCCTTCCCCCAACATTGGTAATCTCCTTATAGCTAACAGTTCATATTACATATGAACAGTGTTTCTCAAGCACTGCACACCAAACTCAAGGATGACAAACAAACAGACCCACAGTAACTTTTTCACAACGAGAACTTTATGTTCCCTCGAGACACAGGGTCTAAACAACATTTAGACCACTGCAGAAACAGCATGAGAACACAGACGGACAGCGATGCTGAGATGACATCATGGCTGCACCCGTGGAGCCAGACGTTAATCCCAAAAATCATACATTGCTGCACAGCCAACACAACATTCAGCCTAATACAGTACATGATTGTGTTGATCCTCCTTTACGGTTTGTCTTCTAGAGCCAAGATAGGTTGAATGTCTGACCCCCTGAAGTAAACTGTTTTATAAGAACAGGCTGCCGTTTACAGCTAAAATGCTTTGCTGTAAGTGGGAGTGTCAAAAAAAGCAAAAACACAGGTGACATGTTATTTTTATCAAGAATCATGCAGCCCTAGCCATAATTTTGTAGCCACTCATGGCTTTGCTGACCCCATATTGCAAAATAAATCGATTATATTCTGAGACGGAGTCCAATCATGCTGATAAAGCTGTAATTTCATTTTGAAAATTACACCGAACAAAAACAAACCCTGTCCACAAATGAGAAAGCTGGCTGCTGTAAAATGCATTTTTGTGTAAATGCATGGAAAAGCTCTGACAGTTACAAACAACCAGGGGATTTTTTTTGTATTTTTTAGATTTGAGCAGACTTTACAGATTAACTCAAATGAAACAATCAATCTAGGCCAACTCAGTCCTGAAGAACAAACATACATTGAAAAGGAGGGAGGGGGAGGAAAGAGGATTTTACCAAACCCAACCCCCATAGGCTGAAAGGCCTGTTAGATGTTTACAAATTGCTTTCTAAACACAGTACTGTAAAGTGTCTACAAGAAATGGTTCAGGTTTTACAGTTTAAAAGCAGCTTGAGAAAGATTTCTTATGGGGTTAGGAGACTGTAGCATTTGACATCCTACACAGAAAATAAAACCAATAGACCTCATTTTCAGGAAGCATTGCTGCTTAAAAAATACATTTTTAATAAAATAGTGTTTGTTCAACAAACATTTCAGAATAAGACACAGAGACAAAACAACCTCATCCATTTAAGAAAATATGTGACAAATCCGTGTCTGCTCTGCTCCAAGAAGGTGTCCTAAGAAAAACTGAAGGCGAGCCATGAACATGTCTAGGGTTAGAACAGCAACAACCCATTACAGAAGTCTCTGAAGAACCACAGGTTCTAAAAGCCTCAGCATGAGACCGCAGGAAGCGTCAGACCAAACTAAATGTGACACTAAAACACGAGTGCAGTTTGGGTTCATTATTTATTTAAGCTTCCACAAAGTTAAAACTAGATTCTTGTCATATTAATCAACACATCTCAAAATATTCATAAATCTATAGATAGGAGAAATATTTGAATAGATTTGACCTTCTTTTAGTAGCAGGACCATTGTTAGACATGTTTTTTCTTCATGCTTTTTAATAATTTGTCACTTGAATTGATTCTAGAACTGATCATTACATTTTTAAAGGTTATTTCTTTATAAAAGCTTTAATCTGACAATTGTGGTAAATATAAATATCACTTAGTGCAAAAAATACAATAAAAAGTATATATTATATATATATATTAGGGGTGTAACGGTACGCTAAAATCACATTTCGGTTCGGTTCAACTACAAGGAGGGCTCGGTTCGGTTTATTTTCGGTACAAAAAAAAAAGTACAAAATAAAGACTTACAAAATGTTTATTTTGAAAATATGCCAAAAATACGTTTGTATTGTATTGTAGTAATAAATAAAAGTGACCCATTTGGATGATATTTTAAATAAACAGCACTCTACAATAAAACTATTTTAACAATAATAAAAATCTTAATAAATACAATAACAGTCAGAACCAGAACAATAAGCAGCAACAGACTGTTTACAGTCTAATTAATCAAGTTTTTGTCCAGTAGCAGCAGTGTGGCTGTATTTGTCCTCATTAATGTACTCACAACTTCTTCTTGGTGGGACCGGTCCTGGAACAGTTCAGAGTTCAGTTCAGTCATCACACACTTCTTAGCTGCAAGTTATCTGGTCACCAGATTCTGGCTGTTGCAAGCTGCTTTTTCTTCGTTCACATTCAGATGACCTAGTTTCAAGCGCATTCACGTGAGACGTTCACTGCTGCAGAGCCAGTCTTGTGAAACAACGTCCACACAGCTTTGGATGTGCGCGCTCGTCTTTTAACAAGAAAAGTTCCCAAACAGGAGACCGCAGTGAGAAGCTAACGGCTAAGGGCTGCGCGATAATAGCTCCGTGCTGAAACGCGCCCAGGAAATTTTGTTCCGCGGCGCATATATTAACGTTCAATGAGTGAAAAAATAACCGAAACGGTACGCAGGTGGACCGAACCGAACGTGACGTACCGAAACGGTTCGGTACACCCACTAGTACCGTTACATCCATTTTCCATTTTCGTCCGCTTAACCGGGGTCGGGTCGCGGGGGTAGCGGCCTAAGTAGGGAGGCCCAGACTTCCCTCTCCCCAGCCACTTGGAGCAGCTCCTCTGGGGGAATCCTAAGGCGTTCCCAGGCCAGCCAAGAAACATAGTCCCTCCAGCGTGTCCTGGGTCTTCCTCTGGGCCTCCTCCCGGTGGGACATGCCTAGGCTGTGGAACTGTTCAGTGTCAGAGAGGCCTTCTCTCTTCATGTTTTTAAATCTCTTTGAAAAACACACTTTTATTCCTTGGCTTTTAACACGTGATCTTATCTTTTATGGCATGTTAACACACCTGCAGTAATGGTGTGGTCACACCGAGCAACGTTTTTACCTCCGAAAACGCTCCTCACGCACGGAAGTGGACGCGCTACCCAGTGTTGTCCAAACTGTAGTGTTGCGGCGGCTTCGTTGCTGTGGCGACGGGGTGTGGGAGGAGCTTACCGGTATACAGAGTGCACTCCGCCAGGCGAGGAGCCTTTTATTTCCGTCTCTGTCGAGCAGACTTGACTGGTCGTGAAGGAATTGTCGCGAACACACAGCTACAATGAGTTTCTCTTCCATAGTCCACGAGCTCGCGAGTCTTTTCTTTTTTTTCCGACAAACAATACGTCACATAGTGCGCGCGCACCCTCGTTTCCGCGTCACATAGGGACTCTCCCACTGCCCCCTCTCTTCTGCCCCCCGACTCTCCCTGATTGGTTGACACACCAACCAATCAGGTGGAGTTGAGCGGCGTTTGAAAGTTTGAACCGCGAAATCTTCAACATGTTGAATGCTCGGTTTGGAGGTGGAAGCCGGTTCACGTGCACGAAAAAACGCTACTCAGCACGCTCAACACGCACGCGACCTGACGCCAGACGCCAGGAGGTGCCTGAGTGCGTCCACCATTGACTTTACATGGAGGCCGGAAGCTTTGGAGGTAAAAACGCTGCTCGGTGTGACCACACCATAAGACTGGTATATGTATTTATTTATTTTTGTATGCTTTTTATAGTTTTTAATTAACTTGTCTTTTATGTTATTGTACAGCACTTTGGTTGACCCTGTGGTTTTTAAAATGTGCTTTACAAATAAAGATGATTGATTTAAAACATCACACTGTGATCTTTGAAACTGCCAGTGTCTCCCTGGTAAAGCTGCTTCTGGGCGCAGATGATGGATGGATGGATGGTCTGTGAACACCTTGAGGAGCTGAAGGCGGTGGATGTTGATGCCTGTGTCTCCCTGGTAAAGTTGCTGCTGGGCGCAGATGATGGATGGATGATGGATGGGTAGATGGATGGTCTGTGAACTTTAACTTTAAACTGTCCAAAGGACTTTGGCCACTTTGAATTTTTGACTGTTTTTGTCTGACTTCATCCTAGAACCAAATAATTTATAACGTAATAACAGTTGAGCAGATTCTAATAATCTTTATCTTATGATTCTTTAAAGGTCAAATGCAAATGGAAAGTTCTCTTAACTTCCAGTATGGATTTAAACACTATACACACTTCACATTGTAAAATAAGTTTAGGAAATTGAATGTTCCAGGACACCACTTAAGAAAATATAACGTTTAATAGGAAAAGTTTGAAGTGACAAACAGAAGTAACAAATTTCCATCTGGTGTCTCACGGCTTCCTCCAGAAGACGACACAGGTTGTTGAATTCTGGTGATTTTCTTCTGTTGACTGTAAAAGAAAAATGTGGTTAATTTAGTCCAGAAAGTGTTTTTTTTTTTTTACTAACAGAATTTAATCACAGGATGTTTATGTACTAACTATAACCTGTTGGAGTTATTTGAATTAATATTCAATGTTTTATAGACATAAATGTGTCAAGCTAGCTTCTATTTTTTTCCTAGTACTTTGTAACGCATATCATCAATTACCTCAAATACCACAAGGCAGATATTTTTCAAACTAACACAGTGTAATCACAAGATGTTCATGTACTGATTATAACCTGTTGGAGTTATTTGAATTAATATTCAATGTTTTATAGACATAAATGTGTCAAGCTAGTTTCTATTTTTTTCTCCCTAGTACTTTGTAACACATATCATCAATTACCTCAAATACCACACG